>PRKT01000766.1:222092-236803 GCA_003671525.1 Saccostrea glomerata
CAGGGCTAGCTATTTCTAATTTTTATAAGCCCTTTTCATGCATTAATTGTCCAGTAGCCAAACGCTGCTGGCCGATTTGTGAAGCGATGAGGGGGGTAGGTGAGGCTGGGGCTTTCCCCATACCCGCTGGTGGGAAATTTTAAAAATAGAGATGCAAAACCCTGCATTCTGTGTATTTTGGATAAAAAATTTTATGATTGTATACTTAATAAGACATTTTTCTATTTAAAATATTCCACATTTATAATCATTTAAGGTATTTCAAATCACCTTTAATTTTTAAATTTTGACTGACAAAAATAATTATGATGATAAAACATGTTTGAAAATAAATGTAACAATTTTCTGGTATATTGTTCGTAAATTATAATTATTTTTATTGATCTGAGCGAGTGTTTTGTAAAATTTACAGTAGCCTTGCAGAGCAAGTTTATACAGACAGGTTTAGTAGCCCAACCTCAATATTCAGTTGTCCCGGGCCAGCGGACTACCGTTAACCCTGTATGTGTACTTAAAAAAGTGGGATTCATATTTTAACAGCTTTGAATACAGCTAAGTATAATTTATATATGTAGGCATAGTCTATACAATACATGGCACAGATGTAGCGCTAATTCATGATAACGCCAACTATTCCATACCTAGACAGTGATTTTTCTAAATTTTGAATATGCCAATTTTTATACACATAGTTTTTATGTAGCCATGCAAAATCAGCACTATTATAGGCTAATTTTGTGGTTTTTACCTTGTATTTGTTGAGGCAATGTCTGACTGAGAATCGTCTGATGAACTTGGTTCGTAGTCAGGGTCTGCACATTTGCTGTTTAAATTTAATTCTGTGTGTGGGGTTGTTTCAGGAAATTCCTCAAATCTCATTCTTTCCCATTCATTTCTTTTTTTTACTTTCCTAAGGTCTTCTAGGTCCTCTAAATTTCTGTTGCACTGGATGCCTATACTCATGGTAGTGGGTTGACCTGTTTCAACATTCACTTGAATTGCTAAAATGTAAAACAGCATTCTCTCAGTATGGATATTGTTATAACAGTATTTATGGTATATGTTTTTTTCTTTTAATTAAGCATTGCTTTGAAATTCATATGTTAACCTTTATCCATTGTCTTCAGTTTTGTCTGACATCTTTTAGATCTTTTGGGCACTGACTTTCCACTAAACTGAAGTCCAACACTGCGGGTTGTGCTCTGCATACATAAAAATATATTTTGGATTATTTCTTGTTCTAATGTATTACGAGGGTTGTCCCAAAAAGTCGTAGACAGTTAAAACAGTGTTGTTTCTCTTTGCTTTATTAAATTTCTTTCCTTGTCATAGCAAAGAGTAACATTTAATGATTATGCACTTCAAGTTTCATGATGATATCACATCTTATAAGAAAATTATGAAAAAATAAAGAAAGAATATAAGTGAACACCGGCGCACGAAAGCAAGCGTAAATTACGCCTCTTATAACGTCATGATCTCTTTGGCTGCTTCACTAGTGGGTATCAACATTTAATTTTTTTTTTAAGTGATAGCCCACTCTTGAATAACGGACATATTTGAATTCACCACTGTCCGTTTGATTTTTTACTTGTTTTATTTTTTAACCAGATTCAAATTTCGGTCGAAATTTAGTCGAAGATCGCCTTACATTGTAGGCAGCAGAGATAACAAATTGTTTGACGTCGTTCGCGGTCCAGAATTTTCCAAATTGTCTGTGTTTATCAAACAGTACTCTACTTCTTACATGCCGTAATTAACTATTTTCGGTACAGAAGAAAAACTCTCATTGAATATCGTGCAATTTAAAAATAACTTTTTCATTAAAATCTGGTATGTAATGTCACTTCTGTACTCTTTTTTCCCGTCTCCGATGTATATTAACCATATCCAACACAATTTATTACATCTCCGTGCGCCGACTACGCGTTCGACGACGTCATTTTCATCAAACTCAATTTTAACGATACTATAAAAATCACGACACCAATCGTCTGTTTCTAATGATACATATATGAAATTTTGACACAATATTAAGATTTTTATTCTGGTTTCAGTGGTTTAAATTTGAGTTCAATGTATCGTATAGTGCTAAAGAAATAAAAGCAAATGTAATAGTTATATGCGTAAATTATTCCGAATTTTGTCCGTGCACCGACAGGCCTTATCGGCCTTCATATAAATCGTCCTAATATTATTAATATGAAAGATATGTATCTAAACATTCACAAATTTAAAGAACATCGAATATATTATGTCTTTGCAAAATTTGGTAGGTATTGGTTGCATGATTAAAAAATTATAAAGACTTTCTACGACTTTTTGGGACAACCCTCGTATATCTTAATTATTATACATATGTTACCAAGTTTTAATTGTATTAAGAAACACAAGTGAAAAGATTTAGCTACCTCTGTATTGGATAATTGAATGGAACATCCATCTTCCACTTCACTGTCCATTTCAGCATCAGAAACCTCTGTTGCAGATGTGGCCGTTTGAGCAATCTTTTAAAAAAAAATTATTTAAAAATTGAAAGGCAATCATTAATCAATTTCATAAGTATAAATTAAGAAAATTGGTAAAAAGCATAGGCATTAGAAAAAAAGAATGTGTCACAGTGTGAGAGTGTGTGTGTGTTGGGGAGTGGGGGTTGGGGGTGCAATATTGAAAGGGGGCTAAAAAAGTGGAGGAGCTAGGTGATGGGGAGCAAAGCCCCCCCCCCGACGCCTATGGAAAGATTAAATGAACAATGACACATAGATGTGATATTTAGTAAACTGTCAAATAATTTAAAAAAACGTATTAAGTCGTTTTTTTAAACATCTTACCCTTATGCATTCCCTTTTTATATACGCATGTCTCATCTTCTTAGGTTGTGAAGGACGCTCTGGAGATCCATGTGGAGAAAGTTTACTTGTCTCTGTTTTCTTGACACTATCAATTGTCTGAATAGTTGGAATGGCCTCTGGTAGAAGATTTTTTTTCTTCACCTCTATTCCCATTGACTTTTTAAGAGAATATTCCATAGGGTAGCACGTGGGAGCAAAGTGTTTTTCGCACAACACGGAGAACTGGGTTGGGGTTGTAAAATCCTTCCTCTTCATTTTTACAAATGCAATCCATTTTCTCCGAATTTCCTGGCGATTGTCTTTAGGAAACTCATGAAGAGACACATTATCTGTGTGGGTGGAAGTGCAACCAGCTGCAACACAGAATTTTCCCGATTTTTTCTTCGGCATTTTCACGTTCTTCAGCGACAGCAGCCATGCACCGAGACACACTTGTGACGTAATTTCCGGTATTTTGTTAATTTTAGCGATGGCGTAAAGGTATGCAGAAACCTATTTTTAGCGTTATCTCTGTTATTCAGTGGAGTTATAAGGAAACACTTACAACGTTGTAACCGTGCTTCAAACCTACATTTTACAGAAATAATTTACTAAACCTCTGTGGCCTATCTTTAACCCTCTATTCCCATTGACTTTTTAAGAGAATATTCCATAGGGTAGCACGTGGGAGCAAAGTGTTTTTCGCACAACACGGAGAACTGGGTTGGGGTTGTAAAATCCTTCCTCTTCATTTTTACAAATGCAATCCATTTTCTCCGAATTTCCTGGCGATTGTCTTTAGGAAACTCATGAAGAGACACATTATCTGTGTGGGTGGAAGTGCAACCAGCTGCAACACAGAATTTTCCCGATTTTTTCTTCGGCATTTCCACGTTCTTCAGCGACAGCAGCCATGCACCGAGACACACTTGTGACGTAATTTCCGGTATTTTGTTAATTTTAGCGATTGCGTAAAGGTATGCAGAAACCTATTTTTAGCGTTATCTCTGTTATTCAGTGGAGTTATAAGGAAACACTTACACCGTTGTGACCGTGCTTCAAACCTACATTTTACAGAAATAATTTACTAAACCTCTGTGGCCTATCTTTAAATAATCATGACGACATTTTCATATTTCTTTTTAAATGTTCTGCTAATGACAAAAATTAAACACTGGTCTCAATTCATTACTACGATACTGTTGTGAAAATGCTGACAATTAATTAAATGAAATTTTTAGCGTGTATTAGGCAAATGTTTTCTCCAAATCTATTTAAGTAGTACGAATTACCTGTAAGCTAGATGAATGGATTAATTATTGTATATTTAACTGTAGATATAATTTATAAAACTTTCTGTTATTTATAAAAAGAACATAAGACCATCTTTTAAAAAAATTAACTTCATCTATTCAGACTCTAAAGAAGGGTAAGGAGGTCGTTGTTTCAACGTTGATGTTTCAACGTTGAATCCTCAACCTTTTTTCAACGTTGAAACAACGTTGAAGCTGCAACATATTTTCAACGTTGAATGTTCGTCGATATCTCAACGTTGAAACAACGTTGAGGAGGCAACATATTTTCAACGTTGAATCCTCAACCTTTTCTCAACATTGAAACAATGTTGAAGCTGCAACATATTTTCAACGTTGAATGTTCGTCGATATTTTAACGTTGAAACAACGTTGAAGCTGCAACATATTTGCAACGTTGAATGCTCGTCGATATTTAACGTTGAAACAACTTTGAAGATTCAACATGTTTTCAGCGTTAAGTATTTTCTGTTAATGTAGAGTTAAAACAAGGTTTAAAAAATGCAGAGTTGACTGTCTCTTGATTTCAACGTTGAAACAATGTGGAAGATGCAACATATTTCAACTTTAGGAAATTAAAGTTAGGAAAAGTTAACGTTGAAACAACGGATAACGAGTATTGAGCTCTTTAGTGTTTAAGTTCAAAATATAAAGGTGTCTTTAACTTTTAATCCATGCGATTTTTAGCAATATACACGCAGCTGTATGCATTGTTAGAAAATATTATATATATAATAATTATACTTAATAAATGGAACGAATGCATTATAAATTGATTTACTCAAAAGAGTTGTACCAATAGCTAGTACCATTATAAAGTTTTAAATATGAATTTATATGAATTTGAAGATGGTATCTACATTTCACACTTCTTTATAATTACAGTGTGTATGTTTCAAAAAAGGTTTGTTTTTTTCAATGAATTGTGAATGATATTTTTTTAACATTTATTTATAAAATATGTTAAATATAAGCTTTTTAATATACAATAACATCTTTATCCAACATCTCACTGTAATTCCATGTAACTATAGAATTGATAAAAATATTATTCCGAATTAATGTTCTTAAAATTAGACTCATATGAATCCATGTCGTATACTCTTGGGCAGATTATACGGATACAGAGCGAATCTAAGAAGTCTTATTTGATTACCGGTAGATTGTGCTTTTCTTGTGTGTATTAATTTAACAAATCTTTCTTTTCACAAAATATAAAAAAATCAAATAAACACATAAGAATTTACACACTGACAATTAACACCGGTCAAGTTGCATTAATTAAGATCCACTCCCCCAAAACATTCGAGATATCAGATAAGGAGTGCCTCTCGCTCAGTTGGTCAGTTTCAGAGAGGGATAATCTAGTTATGCAATATTCTTGCTGATCAGAGTATAGCTGTTCGCAGCTTATCTAGGTCAAAATTTGAATTCAACTGATGGACAAGAAAAGCGTGTCTCCTTGCTGTTCATATTTAATGTGTTTCCAAGCTATATACACAAGGATTGAGGCTGGAATATCAACTTCTGCTCAGTAAGTATTTTTTCCTTTTCATGAATTTAAGAAATTAATTTTTTTTAGTATCTGTTCATCATTTAATTTTACATGTATATTTGAAATCTGCGTGAAATGCACATCCTTGGTTCTTGTATTATGTGTTTTGTTGATATTCATTTGGCTATGAAATATAAGCTAGTATTTTAATATATTATACAATTTAACCAATTGTAGTTCGTCGTAAGGTTCAATCAACCAGTGGTGTAGGAAATTGATTGTATAGTCGGCCATGATTGCATCAGATTCTTCGTCCGTGAAAATTATACAAAGGAATGCAACATTTTGTAAGTACACTATAATTATGTATGTCTATAACATTTTCCTTTAGTAATAATTAATTATGCTCATACGGAGTTTAACACGAAGTCAACTAAAATTCTTTAAATAAATGACATGTTATTAAATCCAAGTACCGGTATATATTTCTTTGTCTGATTATTTTAATCATTCATCTACATTTATTTTTATTGTTTGAAATAACGTGTTAGGTACATTTTTATCGAACAAATGGCTTTAACATCTTTATCTCTTTTATCAATAGGCTTTTGCTTTTGAGGGTGGATTCTCCTGTTCATTTCTTTCATTCCTGGGACTTAACGATATGCGTGATTAAAATCAATGGATCCGCCACTTTGTGGAACTTAGTAGTGTAAGGCGCGTACTTTGAAGGACCTGGATGTGATTACTGTGACCCACTTTTCACTAGGAATATGAATTTTGTCGAGCAGTGATTTTTGATATTCAGTGATTAAATCCGAATTTGTGTTTTTCTTAAAAAAATGTAAAATAAATTCTCTCACAATCATAATACTGGATTACAACTTATATAAATATTACGCAACTTGAATAAAATTTTTTATTAGAATTTGAAATGTATTTGTTTATAAAGCAAAATGTAATATGAATTCAACGTGATTTCAACCAAGTATCAACGTTTGTACAACCAAAAGATTTCAACCAAATCTCAACCTAATTTCAACCAATGTTCACTTTTGTTCAATGTTGATATTTGACGTTGAAACAACGTTGATGCTTCAACGTTGCCTCAACTTTCATTTGCAACCAAAAATCAACCTTAAATCAACCAAAAATTCAACCTATTTTCAACGTTTATTCAACATTGAGTCATGACGTTGAAACAACGTCATGCCTCAACGTTGCCTCAACTTTCATATGCAACCAAAATTCAACGTTGATTCAACGTTGAAATGCCTGCTGGGTAGAATGCATAATTATAGTAAAAGTTTTATCCTTTACTTTTCAGATTTAATTCTGTTACATAATTATAAAAACGTGTTAATTCGCCGAATTCTGATCCATGTGCTGCCTTAACAAACCCGCGATGAGTGAATGTGTTAAGAATGTGTCCTATCATAAGATAAGCTGCATATTTGTTTTGCAATCTTGTAAGCATAGTGAACCTAGGGCCTCAACCCTGGCACTAAGGAAATTAATTTGTACTTTACGTATGATGAGATAATAAAAAAAATTAATAAAATTTGCCTCTCTTGCTAAATTACCCAAGTCAGGTTACATTTCGAAGGAAATTGGCCCGGTGGTTTATAAAAGGTGTCGAAAATGTTTGAAGTCTAAATGTTTCAAGTTTAAACAGAAAGACACACGGACAAACAGGTAAAAACAGATATTAATGTCGGATAAAAACAACCGTTGCTGTCAACGATTCAGAGTCCGTACAGAGGTATTTTTTACTTAGACGAGTTAGGGAAGGTAAATTGTGTGGGAAAAAAACTTGATGTGGATCAGTGAACGAGATGAAACACTGAATGTTATAGACAGAAAAGGGTCTCTGTTACAAACAGTCAAAATTAATGACTGTGAACTCACACCAGGAACCAGTTTTCTTAATAGGTTGGTCCGACAGCAAAGTGTACATTTAAAGGAATAACAAATTAAGACTAAGATACTTTTAGAATTTACAGACTGGCTTTGAAGAGGTTTACATTATACTGTAAAAGGAGATCTAGTGAACATGCACACACAAGATGGCGAACAGAGTAGAGTGGTGAAATACACATGCAGGGACAACACCGATTCGGGAGATCTAATATGACAGTCATGGGCAACCTTTGTTTGGTACTAAAATGGGAGGTATGCTAAATCTCCCTGAAAATGACAACGGCGATATTTGTGTGGCTGCCTTTGGTTGCAATGCCGTCATTGTGGTCGATTCATCCGGGTGATTTAGGTTCAAATATCAGGGTCACTCCTCCAATCAGAGGAAAAAAGCACTATGTTTACCTTCTAATATCGCTATTGATGTCAGTAATCAAAATACTAATAACTGAGAGTTCTAGTAATGTGATCCATATTATATACTGTGATGGTAGCTTCGTTCTATATATTGAATATATGTGCAGTGGAGGAATATGTGTATATCTTAACAACAATCTTGTTATTGGAGATAGAACCACGGGAGAACTCCGATTCATTAAATATATGGAGTAAGGAATTTTAAGACATTCATAGAGAAATCATTTATACATTTGAAGACATTATAATAAATTAAACAAATAAATTATTGTTACTGCCTTTAGAGTTCGTTTCCTTTATGATTTTTTACTGAAACAAGAAGTCCAATGGGCACTTTGGCTACGAAAAAGCAAATATAGTTCAGTATTGAGAAGCTTAATTGGTCCCGACCTATCCATAAAAGCAATGGGTATGATTTGAACAAAATTAAATGTACACTAGTTGGGACACTTTTTTATATTATAAATTTGAATCTTGAAATTTCACAACCCGATGCTGCTTTCCATTCATTACAATAGCCATCTTTTGCTTTTCTTGAGAAGAAGATTCTTAAGCGAAAAATAAATATTTGATCGTCCTTTGTGACTCCATCTTACTCTTGAGGGGTCATTATTTGAACAAAGTTAAATCTACTTCCGGCCTGGTCTTTCTTTTTATAAACATGAATTCCCTTCATCCAAGGATACTCTATGGTAAGATTTATTGAAACTGGTCCAATAGTTTTGGAGAAGAAAATGAAATTGTGAAAAGTTTACGACAACGCCAAGTACAAGGACAGACAACGGGAAAATTTGATCAGAAAAGCTCACTTGATCCTTTGGCTCAGATGAGCTAAAAGTTTTATATTTCATTATTTTTTTTTAGCATAATAGACAGCTTGCTTTAAAATTTGGATGTGATTAATTATATCTTATTATGATTTTTCGGGGTAAGGCAATCAAAAATTGACCAAGTTTAAACAGTGAAGAGAGATTCATGCAAGTTTTGTTTCAGTAGGTCTTATAGTCCGTTGGAAATAAGCATGTTCATAAATGTTTTAGCCTCTTCACTGAACAAGAAAATGTCTTTTCTTACATCAGAAGCAGGTCTGCAATTAATTGTCATTCCTAGATCCATCATCACTGCAAGTTTAGTCTATATAGGGAATGGACCTGTTCCAAAAACTTTAACCTGGACACTCATCTGGCACCCGAAGCAAGTCTCGTAGTGTCCATTTCTAGATGTATCATCCAAGCGAGTTTGGTCCAGGTAGGACTTATAATTGCTTGGAAATGGACCCGCTCCAAAATATTTGACCTGGTTACTCATCTGGAAACTACAGGTCAGATTCAGCATCCGAAGCAATGAAGTATGATAATGTCCGCATCCATAGATGCATCATCCATTCATGTTGGTCTAGGTCGAGCTTTAAGTTACCTGGGAATGGACCAGCTCAATTTTTTTATATCCCCCGCTTGAAAAGTGGGAGGGTATATAGTAATTGTTAATTCTGTCCGTCTGTACGTCCGTCCGTCTGTTATGCTTTGGGATACCCATCTCTTATCCGCAACTCCTCTGATACCACTGAATGAAATTTGATGAAACTTTCACAGAATCTTTATTATATGTTGCCAATGTGCACCTCCTATTTTACTTTTTGATCTGACATGAATTTAGGATTTTCCAGAGCAAAACATGTACACTGCCATTATATTCATATGGGAGGCGGGGGGTATCATTTAGCGAGCTCATTGCTCACAATACCTCTAGTTTTAATCCAGTCACTTATCTGAAAAATGTAGGTTAAATTAAAAAAAATGGGAAATTGTGTATATGTTGTTGGATCTGATCGAATATATTCCAACAAAGTGCAGCAGTTAAGGAATAAAAAACATTTTCGGTAATACGTATCATATTGTGCGTTCTCAAACAAACAAAACTTTTTTTCTCTTTATGAAAACACTCAATCCTCGGAGTAATTGATTTTTTCAAACACAGATGAGTTACAAGGAAGGTATTCTGTACAAAAATTTTGAAAGCAAGAAAAAACCTTTTATCATTAGAGCAAAGCTGAACGAAACCACAATTAAAAGGAAAGTGTGGGTTAAAGGGAAAAAAACGAAGTCCCCGTCAAGAAATGGAAAGTTACACCAGTGTCGTTGTTGGGTGAGGATATTTGATTAAATTCTAAGTATACAAGAAGCATATTGTTCTGAAATGTCAAATCAATGAAGAAAGCAAAACTCCAAAGTGCTTGCAATATTGTGACATACAGCATGTACAGAGCCACAATAACTCGGTGAGATCTCCAAGTGACGAGGAATCACAAAGAACAAAGAAAGACAGCATGCGCTTTGAATACGCACATTGTATGCACCATAGGTATGAATTCCGATAAACATGCAGTAGAATTACACCCTATTGTGTCCATAATGGACTTTTGCGAGTAAAGCTGACTTAAACAGTTGACGGCTTACTTTTACACTAGTCTAGGGCAATGGATGAAACTTAAGCTTTTACGATAAAAATATTTAGTTTAACATTTCTTAAAACGGAATTATGGGCTTATTTCAAAGCACAAATAAGTAGCCCTTGAAAAAAAAGACAACCATCCTACCCTCAACTCCAGGCCTTCACATGTAATTGTATCTACCACCATTCTAATTACCACTAGAAATTAAGGTGATCTGAACTACTTTATACAGGGTTATTTTCACCCCGTCTTATTTTCGCCCTTTCACACTTGCAAACAATTTAGCCCTGCTTTTAGTTCACCCAGTCATAGCTTTGTTTAATAAATATTACTGTCTTCTTTAAATTCTTCCCGATTTGAATTCGCCCAAATTAGGGTAGGGCGAAAGGGGCGAAAAATTCTCTGTATACAGTATTATCAATTCTGAACCTCCGTATATGATACAGGTGAAATGTCAAAGTAAACCGTCAACTGTAAACGTCAGTAACTCTCGTAAAAGTCCGATAGGGTTGTTACGTTTTTAACAGCGCCTTTAAAACCCATGATTGCAACAATTGACGGCTTATTGTTCAGAGTCTTCTCGGAGTCCTTTGGAATCAAAAGGACGTCTTGGGTACCAAGTCAACGCATTGTGTACAACATGTACAATGAAAGCGAATCAATAACAATTCCTAGCACGTCATGAAAACTTAGAGGAGATTGGGTACCAAGTCAACGCATTGTGTACAATGAATGCGAATTAATGACAATTCCTAGAACGTCATGAAAACTTTGAGGAGCTTAGTCCATTGTCAGTTAGAATTCCACAGGAACCTTAAAGAATCACGCCTAATGAGATGTGCAGGAAAATCTTGCCCCATTCATTTATCCCGTCATTTTCAACTTGAAAACAATCCTTACATTTAACCCAATTAAATCCTGTTCTTTATATAATATAAAGATATACATTATAAATTTAATTTACTTTGCAGTCAGTGAAAATATAACGATTAAGTAAAATATGATTTAACGAGGCCAAGTCTTATTCGAGTGCGCATGACTTTGCGCAGTTTTTTTAAATTTGATGAAGACATTTGTGTGACAGTACATCTTTGCCAAATATTTTGATTTTAATACAAAATCAACATTATCTGTAACCCCTACTGTTCTGGAAATGTGATTTTACGACAATAAATAGGGAAAAACACTAAAACGACTCCAACGACGTTACCATTTTCCGATTTTGCAAGAATGCATGACGCAAGAAAAGACGCATGACACGCTTGTATGTTCAAGACGCCCATGGATATCATACTAAAACTGATGACAGAACATTCAGAAAAACATACAAGTATTCTAAACATTGCTATCCCACCTAAACAAACATATGCGCCGATAATTAATCTGCACTGATATGTATTTATACGGTAATATGGAAATTTTAGAGGTACTGGGATTTGAAAAAAATAAACTTAGTAATTATCTCATAGACTAACCCAGATGGTAAAGTTTTTTGAAATTTCACCATTTGGTGACTTTTTACACTAATTTTCGTCTAGTACTTGAATGAAAAATAAATCCCTAGGGCAGAAACACAAAAACTATGAGAAAAAAAAGGATAATTTGGCGCTTTTCCAACAAATTCCCATAGGGCCTAAAAGTAAGATTTGACAACTTTTGAAATAGCCCTCTAAGAAATCGGGATGGTAAACATGCAATTTTTAAATCATAAAACAATAAATTTAACAGTAGAAATTAATTATCAAAAATTATCAAAATCCCTAGGGCAGAAATAATAAGGCTCGGCCTCGTTAAAAGAGAATAATTTCGTATAATTTTGTTAAGTGAATTATGAAGTTTGCTCATAATCATATTCATTTTAAAGCAATTGATGTAAGAGGTTGCAAAGATTAATCCATTCAAATTATTAATTTAGAGCAATAACATATTGTTCTTAATTACCTCCCTTTTTAAAAGAATATACCCCATTGAGATGTGTAGCAAATCTTGCCCCCTTCATTTACCCCGTCATTTTCAAACTGAAAACAAACTTCACATTTAATTCAATTAAATCTACTTCTTTATATAATATAAGGGTATACTCAGTATTACATGAAGTTGATTTGAGAACCTTGCTCCAATAACCTCTTGCATGGTTTTCTCGTAGACATGATGTTAAATCGTGTCGAAAATATGGACTGTGAAATTGGTACCGAATTTGGGTCTTTCAACCTGGATACTGTGGACCCAGTAGCTGATATTTCCGATGCAAAGCCTCGACCAGATAAATTGGAACCTGGTGATGATAACAGTGAACAGTTCGGAAAAACCGGTGACAGTTGATGAAATTTCAAAATTGATTTCGTCGAACGAGAATGCTAACACCAAGAAAAATACCACCTAGGCGCTCAAGGTTTTCGAGGAATGGCGAGGACAAAGTAATGGTAATTCTGTTGGTGAAATACTGCTCTTGCATTAAATGACGGCAGAACAGTTGAATTTCTACTTGGGGCGCTTTATTGTGGAAACTCGGAGAGAGAGGATGGGATTGAATAGCCTCGCCAATCTCTGTACCTTATATCGTGTGGGACATTTCGTAACCTCAAAAATAAAAACAATAATGGCCCAAGATCTAGTGAATTCCGGAAAATTCTTGACAGCAAAATGAAAGACCGCCTGAAGCGTGGGTTTGGAACGGCGATTAAGCAAGCTGAGCCCACTATGCCACAGGATGAGGAAAGCATGTGGGAGAAAGGTGTATTTGGGGATGGCAGTTCCGAAAGTCTTCCACATACCATGTTTTTCTATAACTGTAAACTCTTTTGGTTTAAGGGAGCATGACGAGTATCACAAACGTGAGTGTAGTCAGTTTGTTCTTGGGCTGGACAGCTCTGAAAAAATGTGGAATTCATTGAACATGCCAGCAAGACTTACAAGGGTGGGTTGGCCAAAATGCAGCTGACAGATTTGACATTATAGTCCACCTGATAAGAAACGATTTAATTTAATATATAATCTAATTTTAATTTCAGAATTATATGTCTGTATGACCAATTACGTAACGACTCAGAAATAATAATGAATAACATACCCCATATGAACCTCATCTTTTTTATTACTATTTATATCAATTATTCAATTTATGTGAACGTTGCATCGTCGACTTTTACAAGACTTATTTGGCTGGCCTTGGAAACAAGGGACCATTTTATCGACGTCCGCTGCAGAAACATCCGCCGAAATACGGAAACCAGGTTGTAGGTGTAAACAAGCTCACGACCATGATGAAAACGATCTGCGCAAAAACTGGACTGTCTGGACAATACAGTAACCATTCTGGAAAACGCACGTGTGCCACTCAATTATATATGGCAGGGGTGAACGAGCAAGAAATAATGAGGAGAACAGGGCATCGATCTGAGAAAGCAGTGACTGTCTGTAAATATAAAAAACATTGTGACGAAATTTCCAGAAAGGTGTCTTAAGTACTCGATCCCGGGGTGCCCCAGTCGTGATAGAAAAGAAAGCGCAAGGAGTCCGACATGGAAAGTGAAAATGAAGGCCATCTAAAGAAAACGGAAGTACTCGATCCCGGAGTGCCACAGTCGAGAAAGAAAAGAAAGCAAGAGGAGTCCGACATGGAAAGTGAAAATGAATACTATCTAAATAAAAAGGAAGTACTCGATCCCGGAGTACCACAGTTGCGAGAGAAAAGAAAGCGCGAGGAGTCCGACATAGAAAGTGAAAATGAAGGCCATCTAAAGAAAACCCCCCGAGTTTTTGGTTCCGATATAACAAATGGACAACACTTTCATAATGTTGATATTTCTTTCAATTTTTAAGAATTGAGACTCGCTAAAAAAAAGGTATGACTGTAAATTTAAAGTTTTCGGGTTAAAAAGTTCAGTTTACTGATTAATGTTACAAGTAGTAAGTAAAAAATGGTATTAAAATTGTTTTCCCATTTTCAAAAGGAGGTTGGGCTTCTAAAGACTTGGTAAGAAGTTATTGTGCACTTTTCTGTACAATAACTTCCTGATATTGGAAGTAATTGTATGTTTGGAAGCTCCACTCCCTTGGTGTATCAAGATTTAATGCACTTCTGTAGTAAAGGAAAATACACAGGTTCGTAATACAATATATAGTTGTAAGGTATACATGTACATGATCAGAAGTCTATTGACTTAAACAATTTAGTAATGAAGGATTTTATTGTTAACTTAGTTAATATTATGCTGGTCTTCACTGTGTTGAAATAGACGAAAACTTTGTTCATGTGCCTATTAAGGTTATTCTTTACATTTATC
>PRKT01000767.1:1429-28534 GCA_003671525.1 Saccostrea glomerata
AAAAAAAAAAAAAAAAAAAAAAAAAAAAGCCTAAATAAAATAAATAGTAAGAAAGTTTTTAATCAAAATTTTATTTATATAGTCAAAACAAAACAATAAAAATGCATCATATTTTGAATTCTAAAAATTCATTATTTTAATTTCTGAATTTATAGGGTTAATGTGTTATTATAAAAACTATCAAAGTGTGAATTATTAAATTAGATTAGTTTATACTTAGTTGTATTACGAAGGACCCATTATACATGTACACATACATAAAGTCATATACCCTTTCTCTAAACATATTTTTTTACTGATTACTGCAGTAACACTCAACATGATATTTTTTTTTACCTCAACTATTTTTTTTTAATATTATAATAATTATTTCCTTTTTATTTTTATTATCTAGTTAAAACATTGTGATTTCTTTTCCGGACTGTACAGATAGGAAGTTTTAAAATATATTTTTTGAGTGTTGAGAAAGTGGCATGTGTCATTGCTACCTTCGTAGTTTGTAATACAGTCAAGGTTCTTACCTGTGAAGTTGTATTTCTTCTCGAAAAAATCTCAAAAAGTACACTGTACAAGTTGAAATTAATTTTTTATCGAAGAGGCAAAAGACTAGAAAGTTATTGATTACTCGGTATATTTTACTGATTGCACCCTTCCCCTCTATGATATCAAAACAAGATTCTGATATTTCACCAGGTCTATTGGTGCCCCTGTGTGGCGCAGTGGTTAGATCATTTGCCCATGAGTCGCAGAATATCCTGAAGTACAGGGTTCAAATCTCACTTCGGAATCGAAACATAAGATTTCGAATATATAAAAAAAGTTCTCGAAAGGGTAGATAAAAAAAATCAAACAAACAAACCTGTTCATAGAATTTGTGTATCTCCACAATGGCCAGTTACATGAATTCGTATTGTTTTCTTTAACATTTTTATGTTTAATTTTAAAAACCCTATATCATTATGCCTTTTGAATTTTTTAAAAGTGTATTGTAGGCAGTATTTACACGATCTTCCCTTTCTGATACTAGAATTTTTGTACATGTTAATAGGAAAAGACCATCAATTTCAATGGAAAGAAAATTAAAAATGATTGATAGATTGTTTTCAATGTCCCTGTTGAGAATTTTTCTTTATATTGAGATACCACCAATTGCAGATGAAGGGCAACAGATTCTAACCTATACTCGGCACTTAGGGTAATTGACCAGCGAGAGATCTTTTATGTGCCATCTCCTACTACACACGGGACCTCAGTTTAAACGAAGGACCGGCCTCCACGTCCCTTGGTGGGATTCTATCCCTCGACGTAAGGATTGACGCCTTACTTCGCGACTCTATAGAAAGATGCTTTAACTACTTCGCCACGCGGGCGACACTTTGGCTACAGAATCATAAATTAAAAATTCATAAATATAAAAAAAATATATAAGTCAATATGTCGTTTCACTACTTATTTCTGCACTTCGAATATGATCATGCGATGCAAACTTTTAATCTTCATATTGCAAAATTATGCTGAATGATACATAATGCAGATGTTTTTGTGTTTTTTTTTAAATAAATTCCCCCGTTAAATGATAATTGATAGCATTTTGCATATTTTCATCTGCCAGACTGAGTGATTTGGATTTTATAAATGATTATGGTATAACAATTTTTGACAAGACTTTGAATAAGATATTTAATCATATCATAAATCATATGCATATACGAGGGTTGATCCAAAAGTAATGTCACAACTTCGATAAAATTTCTTCTAGTCGACGTAAATTAACAAAATTTTACATGATGGAAGCTATATTTATTTTAAATCAGTCCTGAAAAATTCAAATTAAAATGATTTATACTTTTCAAAATATCGAATTAAACACAAAGTGCGATTATGGTAGTCGCCGCACCTAAATAACGTCATAAAACGGATATGCGCCGTCACACACTTTTAAAAACGCCTTCCCATCGTTTTATTAAAAAAAAATGATATTCATAAAACATTTATATATTTTATTTTCTTCAAGAACAATTGGCACCAATTGTACACTTTATCTATAATTTAATCCTTCATCAAAATTCTTTGAACAATACCATAAGACAAACTTAAAAGTGTCTCATATTTATTACTCAACTGCCACCAATCTCTTTTAGGACAACGTTGACGCCATTGAACGTTTCCACCCGACCTCCTATCTTTCGGTATTTCTGTCCCCAAATGATCATTTATTTACCTCTTACCCGTCCAAAATCTCTGCAGCCATCTATGAACAAGTCTCTCGCTTACATTATTTCCTCTGCGAGTTTGATTTACCATCATAACTGTTTCTACTCGTGATTTCCCGATTTTGAAGGAAAAATACATTACAACTTGTTTCGGTGTTTTATTCCATTTCGGCATTTCCTTTCTGCAATACATCAGATATAAACAAAACTGTTTATGATAAAAAAAAACAATGCTGCCATTTAATTTTTAACTAAAGATTAGAAAATGTCGTAAGTTTTGTCTTTTAAAATATTAGACGATTAGACGATTTTTTAGATACTTTTTTAAATGTGTTTGTCTTTTATCATTCTAACAATATTAACTTTAAAACGTGACGTTTAGTTGTGACGCGGCGACACCCCCTATGTTTGATGTTTTAAACATCTATGAAATAACTTCAATTGAACATTATTAAATGAAATTTTTAATTTTGGTTAGATTTATGTTTATGCATCTTTTGGTGCATTATATTTGATAATATGGCGTCAAATATTAAAGATATGGACACAGTGACATTACTTTTGGATCAACCCTCGTCTGTACTAGAATATAAACTTCTAATTTTTCTAAGTTACAAAGTTATTATCGGAAAGGACTGCATTAACGGACAGATTTATTGTAAGAGAGATAAGTTGATTCCTGTCAACAACCACGTCCCTCATTACCAAGTTTTTGGTAAAATGTTGAATATTTATGCGCCCGAATTTATTTGGGGCGTATATTGTTTTTGTCCTGTCTGTTTTTTTTGTCTATTTACCTGTTTGACCGTCTGTTTTTCTGTTTGTCTGTCTGTTGTAAACTTTAACGTTCGGCATAACTTTTGAACCGTTCGAGAGACTCCATATTTGGAATGCATACTCCACTAACTAAACACTTTCAACTGACACCAAGGTCAATGACCGTGTGACCTTGACTGTGACCTATATGCTAAAATAGTTTTTTTCCGAACTTTTGCTCTCGCTTTTGAACCATAGGAGATAGACTTTATATTTGGTATGCATACTTCACTAGACTTTATATTTGGTATGCATACTTCACTAGTTAAGTGCTTTCAAATGGCACAAAGGTCAAAGACCTTGTGACCTTGACTGTAACCTATATGCTAAAAATGTCTTTTTCGAACTTTGTTGCCGCCGGGCGCATAGAGTTTAACAAACATATCTTGTCTTCTTTATTCCTAAAAATTTTATCCCTGTTTAACAAAAAAAAAAATCGGAAAAAATTGTATTAAAAAAATTAACGACTGCTTTTGTTTGGTAAACAAGAACAAAAACAGATCTAAGGGAATAAGTTTGTACAAAATGGTTGCTATGGCAACGGACTTGCCTTTCAATTTAATATAATTCTAAGTACAAAATCATCTTAGGGTATCCAAAATATAAATATTCATGGAAGATTTTATAGATGCTACCAAAATGACAAATCTCTTAATTGTCAATAAAGCCATAATTTCAGATATAATGGAATAAGTTTGAATACAGTTTCAATGGTAACGGAATACCTATTAAATTTAAAATATATTTTCTTAGTAAAATAGTCACTTTGACATATCCCAAAGTATACATACTATCATTAACTTAAGACAATGTACATGTAGTTGGTATCAAAATTAAAGATTGGTTAAATGACAATAGATGGCATTATATGCCAGATTTAGAGGTCTGAAGGTGTATGATTTTGACGACGGTTTCCATGGCAACGGAACGCCTAATCAAATTAAATTGTATATTTTTAGTAACATCCTTGCCTTATCCCTCTCCATAGTAAAGATAAACATTTTCTGAGTGGGGGCCTTAAATGGCCCTTACCCTATATACTTCTTTGAAATAGATAATAAATTGTACGAAAGGTCAATATAAGCAGGTAGTACAACATAGCAACCAGGTGTAACGAATGCAAAAAGCCTATAATTGGTAAAATAGATGCAAAACTTAATATGGCGTATTCTTATTTACAAGTCGTGTTCCGCATTAATGTATCCAATGTTTAATATAGGAATTTTGAGCAATTTCGAATAATTTTAAACTTGTTCAAAATACACTGCTAGATATATGGTTACAGTACAATAAACCAAATTCACATGACTGATAACATCTAAGAAGCCGGTCATTTTGTACCTTATTTTTTTTAAGAGCTGCCTTCCCTTCATGAAAAAAAGAAAATATTTATTTTCTCAAACTGGTTAATGATCCATTTCATTTCATAGTTTTATTAGAGAGAGTCTATGGATTCATTCACCAGATTACTTTTATACAAAAGCTTTTAAAACTCTGCAGTGTCCATCAATTTTAATGTAAAATTCAAGGTGCAATCAGTTGGACAATTATAAAAATTTTATAAATTTCATTAGGTGGAGCATTTTAAGTTCAACATCCTGTATGTTTAAAAAATAAAGGACTATTCATTTGATTAGTACAAAATACGATTTTCATACATTGAATACCTTAAAAAAAACATGAAATTCCGTGTGGCCTGACAGAAAATGGAAAAGGTAAACTGTCAAACAAAAATACACCACACTTACCTAGGAATTATTACTGCTGGGACAGAAGTACATAAAGTACCAAAAAGAGGAAAGTTGAACCAAGTCTACCTCTTCATAGTCCTTCTTTAAATTGAATATTGAAATTCATCACCTTTATCTATTCTTTGAGTTTAAAAATAGGAATAACGTATGTTTCAGTTTCTTTTTGAATTCTCAATCCAAAACATAGAACAAAAAAATTTCCCAGAATTGGTGATGTTTAGTAGACATTATTTATTTTCTACATATCAAGGGAATCGTGTTAATGGCTATACCCATTGAAGGAAAATTTAAAAATATAGGAAAACTGTTACATTTAATTGCACGTTCACTTTACTGGTGCATATACGATACCAAATACTTACATAGAAATGATTGATGCTGGAAAAAAAAAACAAGATCCAAACACCAGGAATGGTAAAAGCAACTGTTGAGACATTGATTGTACTTGGACACAGATTTGAAGTCAAAATTTTTTTCATAATATTACGACTTATAAATTTTTATAGCATTTCACACAAAAATTATTTAAAAATCTTATTACATTTAAAAGTTATTAAAAGTTCAATTTTTTCGGCGGGTTTGATTGACACATGCTTGCACTTTTTAACCCTCATTCTTGATCTCTAGGAAAAGTGACAATCTTGTTGTGCATTAATGAGAAATATTAAAACTTTTATCAAGAAAAATAATTTTATTCAGAGTAGAGATGTTAGAAAGCAAAACTCCTTTACAATTATTGTCATTCCGAACTCAGAGTTTATGTAGTTGGGTACATAGTTTAGCAAATCGAGCACACTCGTGTTATGTACACAGTTTTTGTAAACAGGGCACGAGTTCTGTTTTTGTTTGTGTTTGGAATTCACCGGGTGCGTTCTAAATCGTCACAGTCTGCTTACCACAACTGCTCGGACTGACAATATATTGTGTGTTTGTTTTGCTTTCGAACATGTCTACTCTGAATTTTCTGGATTATAGTATTGATATTTTTTATTTATACACAACGAGATTGCCACTGTTCCTAAAGATTAAGAATAAAATTAATTTGTGTAGGTGCAAGGATAAGTCAATCAAACCCGCCAAAAAATTTGAAATATTAATATCTTTTGTATGAAATAAGATTTTTAATTAATATTTGTGTGAAATACTATTAAAATATATAAGTCGTAATATTATAGAGAAAATAATAACTTCAAATTTGCGGCCAAGTACCTTTAACATCATGTCTTATATTTTGTACAATCAAGGATAAACCGCAACTTGAGAGTAAATCTTTATGGAAAATTCGAATTTTTCCTTTCTATAAATGGAACTTACTTCATTGAATAAAAGTATGTTCAAAAATACCTTCAATTCCTGTAAATGTTGTTATTAATTCAATTCTAGATACGCTGTGGTTTTGGATCCATGTAAAGGTTATAGAGGAAACCAGATCAGGAGCAAATTTCATGAATATAGCATGGAAGATAAGTGATCTCGGTGACTTCCTTTGATATGGTAACAATGTGAAGTAGTATCTATTGACAAGCAAAGTTTCAGAACGTCACACAGACTGAAATCCTGTAGGTCTTCAGCAACTTTATCTTCACGATGAATAAGATTAGCAGTAAACAGAATATTGAATTGTCTGTTTCTCGTTAAAACATTTCCCATGAAAATATTTTAATGAATTTTTCTGGAAAAGTTTCATGATTCAAACAGAAAACAATCTACTTTATCTCCGTTTTTGTGATAACAAACGACGATATTTGCAGCTCAGTGGAGATAATTTTCTATACTTGTCCAATTTGCTGGTTGAAATAGGTGTAATATCTTTCTTTGTGTTAACCTTATATAGCTAAATATTTATTAATGCATACAACAAACCTTTATCGAGAATAGTTTACTAATCGATGAATGGAATAGCACACAAACTACATGTTTATTTTTATTTCGAACACTCGGTTCAGGTCAATCTATGATCGATATTATATAGACTGCAAAAATTTTCTTATGAAAAATTACCAAGATAGGAGACTATGAAAAATTACACGGACGTTTGTAATATATTGTTAACTTCTGACGGAATATTTCAGCCCCCTACATGCAAGATAAATTATATTTACATGCAACATATTAATGCAATTTATTTATGCCAACGTGCAATGTTTTGCGTCGAGATTTAGCAAAGGGCAAGAACGCAAAATGTAATAATGTCAGCCCGGTAAATTGAGTATAATTTCAATTAAGTAATGGGCGAAGAAAAGAAAAGAAGAGAAAAATTAAACATATGCTTATTCTTACAATCTAATTCAGAGAATTTTTGTCCCCCGCTTAGGGAAAAAGTAAACCATGCGCAATACGGGGGTCGGGGGGGGGGGGGGGGGGGGGGGGGGATCCCCTGACTGAATTTGTAGAATTATTAAATGTATACATATATACTGAAGAAAATAAAATATGCATATATGGATATAAAGATTTGACTGCTTATTCTTTATTATGTGTATGGAAGATTCTTTTTATATGGAATATTGATCACAATGTAATGATGATTCTATGAGTTTGTGCAAGCCATGCCTCATAAATGTTTCATTTCACATGCTGAATACTATCATTTAGTAAAAAAAGTATTTCGAAAAAAAAAAGAAAACTGGATCGTCCTGGATTCGAATGTATATATACACGTTCGATGTTGTTAAAATTTTACACAATGCATTGTGTCTAATTTGACCTTTATTACACAATTCCAATAGATGTAATAAGAATATAGAGTCCGCTGAGAACCTGTTTTATACATAATAACTCTCCTCATGCCCCTGTGCTAAAAATAGTGACATGTAAATAAATGAATACTAATAAAACAAACGGGGCGGGACACTTTGAGATGGGTGAGAGAGGTCCTAGGGAGTTTTGGTATAAAATTACATTGCAAAAGCGTTACAGACAGATAGAAATACGGACGGATGGACAGCTACATATAGAAAGACGGGCGGACGGACAGACCCTAATTAATATCCCCAACTTTTCAAGCGTGGGACAAAAACAGATCGGATTTCATAATGTAAATAAAATCTAGTCATTTGTTTTGAGAGATGTAAATACCCCAATTTATAGCCGAGAGGGGGTTTATTGACAATCAAAATTTAATACTATTTTGAAACTCTCTCTCTCTCTCTCTCTCTCTCCATTAATAAAATAGATTGTTTCCGCTTTTCCATAGTAATACAATGATCAACATACAAAGTAAACACTGGACCCCATCCATGCCCCTCTTCGCTAGACACACGCACATGAACTTATTATTTGCTAACCAATGTGCACATGCCGTACATGCATATCAAAAGCTTTAAATGGACCTATGGTAAATCGTTGGTAATTAAAAATGTTATTTGTTAGATATCAAATAAGGTTGATTTATAAAAAGGCATATCAAAGCTAAATAATGCATCTAATAAAATGTCAAAAACAAAGCCAGAATGAAGAAAAAAGACATAAATTTAGTAATGTCTGTAAAAGGCCCAACGTTGGCCTCATTCTCAAAATCTTAACTATTTTGTAAAGAGAGTTTTCCCATAGTTTTATATTTAAATCAATTCTATAGTGCTTTGTGTTTAGCACAACCCAAACCATTAATTATATATATTTTTTTGTTTTATTACATATTGATTTATTACCTTTTGTTTTGTCTTCTTTGTCTTCTTTGTCTTCAATGCAAAAATGTATTAACGCAAAATTAACGCAGAATGTAACAACGAAAAAGTATAATAATGAATCTTCACTTCATTCGGATTTCAGTGAAAGCTCATTTACCATGTACATATGTATCTGCTATCGTGTACTATTATAGGCTGAAATAAATTCGAAGATATTTTTAAAAAGCAGATGAAGAGTAATCAATCGATAGATTATAAGCACTCTCATAGGTGGTTATTGTCTTCATCACAACTTTAGAGAAGGGAATCTCATATACATGTACATGTATTCTACCATGGTTCACTGCTTATATATTTTTTGTTTTCAGTAGGGCAATTGCAAATCGTACATGAATCCAAAAAAAGTAACAGTATTATAAGAGTGACACTGGCTATATAACCAAAATATCTTGCATGTTTGCATAGAGAATGGTATATTGCATTTTGCATATATGATGTCAGATACTGGTGTTATACATGTACCGAAGCGTAAAGGCCTTGATTCATAGATTTTAATGTTTTCACTTTGTTCATAAGGACATTTTTTTTTTAATTTTGCACTCCATTGACATGATCATAGATTGACCTGAACCACGTGTTCGAAGTAACATGTAACCATGTATTTGGCGTAAACGTATTATTGTCATTTATTGTCATTAAACGTTCCATCCACTTAAGCCACCCATTTCTGTTGAAAATCATGAAAGTCTTTCGAAAAGGTGTGGAGACACTTTTTTTCACAGGGCATGATTTCAGATGAAACAGACTGTAGCAATTTCCTGTTAACTGCCAATTTTATTTATAAAACCGGTTCTACCCTTTAACCTTTGAATATGTAAACCTAAACCCACGTATCTTGAATTTAATTCCCAATAATATAAGTAGAGGTGCATGTCGATATAACACAAGCACCCTAACTCTGAAAACATAAAATTACGGACATAGATGTCACAGAGTAATAAAATAAAAAAAATTAGATATTTGAACCTAACACCTACCATTTACATTTTGCCGATCGCTTTAAAAAATAATAGCTATATGGCCATGCATTTGACTCTCGTTATCCAAGTTGATAAGGACAACACTAGATAAAAATACGCTACAAACCCCCAAAAAGTACGCAGCTAGGTTAAGGCCACCCATAGGAAATATTCCTTAAAATATTACGAAAAAAATCAATACACATGTATAATGTTGATATTTTTTTAATATGTTTTACGGTGTGACCGTTGCGGCGAGCGCAGTTGTACCATCAAAAACACTTGAGATCAGCCACTTCGAACGTCAAGCCGCACGAGACATCTCGACTAGCTGTGACGTCATACGACGTCACAAAGCTCGTCGGAGCTTACGGAGACAGCCGAGCCTCTGTTTGAAACTATAGAACTAGTGCATTTTTTGTCGACAAACATTGCAGAGTTATTTCTTGTTTCTTTGAAAGATTTCTACAAACTGAAAGTCTGATATATGCTTTACGTTATTATTTATTTATTTATTCGCCAATATTCGCGCAAAGGACATTGGGTAGTGCAGGAATTCCGGGAATGTTGCACAGAGAAATTTGGCTGACGTATGCACAGATTTCAATCCGAATTTCTTCTGTTCTTACACTTTAGTCTATTGAGCTCGCTGCGCTCGCTATTAGCATGAGTTTTAATTTAATGACAATTATACTAATGCATATGAATGTATGGGGTCTCAACCGAGTTTAGCCAAAGCGACTTCACGTACATCAGCTGTTTGTCACGTGACATGATTAAAATCAGAAAAAATATGTAGGGATACAAAGATCGTAAAAGTTCAAATAAATACGGATAATTTTTCACTATGAAATTGATTGTGTTTTCTTTAAGACAAATTTCTTCACCCGAAAAGTGCTGGGAGCAACTTCTCCATGCCCAGGAATTATATAAAATTTAGCCGACTTTTGATAATTTATGTGCATTTACACTATATGCATTGAAGAAATGTAAATTTACGGAAAAAATCAACAGCGCACAACTTGCTCCCAGCATTTTTCAAAATAGAAGGGACAATACTATATGTGTATAAAATATCATAATTTATAATCAAGCGGATATCGTTGAACTTTTAAGATTTTCGAGGGGTAGTACCTTTGATTGTAGTATGTTCCTAATATAAAAGTGCATGACTGAGGCTTTATAAGAGACCTTATAGTTATCAATTAAATAAGACTGTGAACTATTGATTAATGCATTCAAAAATATGAATCAATTTCAGTCAGATCACACTCATTTAGCTTTAATTTTCATATTTTCAGTTCCACTAATAGCTTGATCTGCGTCTCAAGTACAAAGAAACTGCGTGTCAAACTAGCCTATGACGTGATATCTGTTACACAGCGAGATCAAGTTGACTTTTATTTTACATTCAAATAGTGTTATAATGAGATGATAAGTTACACATAGATTTATATTTACAATAATTATGAGTTATGTAAGAGTATATGAAAAAGTAAATAATTATTTATTCGCCGAGATTCATTTGTACAATTTCACTGTGACGTCATAATCAAATTCCTGAGGCTCTGCATACACTGATCTAACTTTGGGTATCCCTTAACCTAGTTGCGTAATTTTTTTTTTTAAGATCCATAAAAATTTAATCTTCGGTTACTTGTAAACTAGCAACTTACATTAATCTTTATTTTCTACACATCAAGGGAATTGCGTCAATGGCTATACCCATTGAAGGAAAATTTGAAAATATATAAAAACTGTTATATTATATGCCCGCTTACTCAACTGGTGCATATACGGTACTATTTACTTTCATAAAAATGATTGATGCTGGAAAAAAAAAACAAGCTCCAAACACCAGGAATCGTAAAAAGCAACTGTTGAGACATTAACATCGTGTCTTATATTTTGTACAATCAAGGATAAACTGCAACTTAATCTTTTTCTCACTAGATAAAAATTCGAATTTTTCGTATCTATAAATGGAACTTACTTCACTGAATAAAAGTATGTTCAAAAACACCTTCAATTCCTGTAAATGTTATTACTATTTCAATTTTTAGATACGCTGTGGTTTTGGATCCATGTAAAGGTTATAGAGGATATCAGTTCAGGAGCAAATTTCATGAATATAGCATGGAAGATAAGTGATCTCGGTTACTTCCTTTGATATGGTAACAATGTGAAGTAGTATCTATTGACAAGCAAAGTTTCAGAACGTCACACAGAGTGAAATCCTGTACGTGTTCAGCAACTTTATCTACATGATGAATAAGATTAGCAGTAAGCTCAGTAGCGATAATTTTCTATACTTGTCCAATTTGCTGGTAGAAATAGGTGTAATATCTCCCTTTGTTAACCTTATATGGCTAAATATTTATCAATGCAAGCAACGAACCTTTATCGCGAATAGCTTACTAATCGTTAAATGGAATAACAGCTATTACACCAACTACATGTTTTTTTTTTATTTCGAACACTCGGTTCAGGTCAATCTATGGTCGATATTAAATAGACTGCAAAAATGTTCTTATGAAAACTTACCGAGATAGGAGACTTTGAAAAATTACACGGACGTTGGTAATATATTGTTAACTTCTGACAGAATATGTCTGCCCCTACATGCAAGATAAATTATATTTACATGCAACATAATAATGCAATTTATTTATGCCAACGTGCAATGTTTTGCGTCGAAATTTAGCAAAGGGCAAGAACGCAAAATGTAATAATGTTAGCCCGGTAAATTGAGTATAATTTCAATTAAGTAATGGGCAAAGAAAAGAAATCAAGAGAAAAATTAAACATATGCTTATTCTTACCAGCTAATTCAGAGAATTTGTATCCCCCGCCTAGGGAAAAAGTAATCCATGCGCAATTCGGGAGTCAGAGGGAGGGGGGGGCTCCTGGAAAAAGTAAACCATGCGCTATTAGGTCGGAGTTGGGGGGAGGGGGGATGGGGGTCGGATCCCCTGACTGAATTTGTAGAATTGTTAAATGTATACATGTATACTGAAGATAATAAAACATGCCAATATAGATATAAAGATTTGATTTCTTAATCATTATTATGTGTATAGAAGATTCTTTTTATATGGAATATTGATCACACTGTAATGATGATTTTATGAGTTTGTGCAAGCCATGCCTCATATTTTTTTTTTATTACACATACTGAATACTATCATTTAGTAAAAAAAGTATTTTGAAAAAAGAAAACTGGATTGCCCTGGATTCGAACCCAGGTCCTCTCTTGAAGCGGGAGACATAACAGTACACCACAGAACCACTTAAAATTCACGAAAACTATATGCAAAGATGAAGTCACATATACAAATGTACATGTATATATTCACGTTCGATGTTGTTAAAATTTTACACAATGCATTGTGTCGACTTTTACCTTTATTACACAATTCCAATATATGTAATAAGAATATAAAGTCCACCGAGAACCTGTTTTAAACCTAATAACTCTCCTTATGCCACTGTGCTAAAAATAGCGACATGTTATGAATAAATACTAATAAAACAAATGGGGCGAGACACTTTGAGAGGGATGAGAGAGGCCCTAGGGAGTTTTGGTATAAGATTAAATTCCAAAAGCTCAAAATCTTGAAATATCGCCCGGAAAGGATTGTGTTACACACAGACAGTGCATAAATTCATGACCTTGAACTCGGATCTTTTGACCTTGAAATCAGCAGTTCTATTCCTTAGTCAACAGGGAGTTGATAATTATGTAAAATGTCATTGCAAAAGCTCAAAGAGTTCTTGAGCTATCGCATGGAAAAGAAAGTGTTATAACAGACATGATTGGCAAATTTATGTCATTGACATTTGACGTTTTGACCTAAAAAACAATAGTGTTTATTTTCTAATCCATAGAGGGTTGCTATGCAAAATTTCATTGCAAAAGTTCAAAGGGTTCTCGAGTTATCGTGTGGAAACGAAAGCGTTACAGACAGACAGAAAGACGGACGTACGGACAGATGGACAGCTACATATAGAAAGACGGGCGGACGGACAGACCAAAATTAATATCCCCCACTTTTCAAGACAGGGACATGCTTTCAGAAGAATAAAACTGTAGCAATTTTCTGATTACTGCCAATTTTATTTATAAAACTGGTTCTTCCCTTTAACCTCTGAATAACTCTCCTTATGCCCCTGAGCTTAAAATAGCGACATGTTATGAATAAATACTATTAAAACAAACGGGACGGGACACTTTGAGATGGATGGAAGAGGCCCTAGGGAGTTTTGGTATAAAATTAAATTGCAAAAGCTCAAAATCTTCTTGAAATATCTCCCGGAAAGGATTGTGTTACACACAGACAGAGTGTATAAATTTACGACCTTGAGCTCGGATCTTTTAACCTTGAAATCAATAGTTCTATTCCTTAGGCAACAGGGAGTTGATATGTAAAATGTCATTGCAAAAACTCAAAGGGTTCTTGAGATATCGCATGGAAAGGAAAGTGTTATAACAGACAGATTTGGCAAATATATGTCATTGACCTTTGATCTTTTGACCTCAAAATCAATAGTGTTCTTTTTTAATCCTTAAAGAGTTGCTATGCGAAATTTCATTGCAAAAGCTCAAAGGGTTCTCGAGTTATTGTATGGAAACGAAAGCGTTACAGACAGACAGAACGACGGACGTACGGACAGATGGACAGCTACATATAGAAAGACGGGCGGACGGACAGACCAAAATTAATATCCCCCACTTTTCAAGATAGGGACATGCTTTCAGAAGAATAAAACTGTAGCAATTTTCTGATTACTGCCAATTTTATTTATAAAACCGGTTCTTCCCTTTAACCTCTGAATAGGTAAACTTTAACCCACTTGTCTTGAATTTGTATCACAATAACATTAGTAGAGGTGCATGTCGATATACCACAAGCACCCTAACATTGAAAACATAAAATTACGGACATAGATATCACGGATTAATAAAATAAAAAATAGATCTACCATCTACATTTTGCCGATCGCTTTAAAAAATAATAGCTATATGACCATACATTTGACGCCCGTTATCCGAGTTGACAAGGACACCATTAGATAAAAATACTTTACAAACCCTCAAAAAGTAAAATCTTTAAAAAATCCATAAAATTTTAATCTTTGGTGACTTGTAAACTAGCAACTTGAAATAATCTTTATTTTCTACATATCAAGGGAATTGTGTCAATTCCATTGATTGATTGATTGTATATTGTTCAACGTCCCTCTTGAGAATTTTTCACTCATATGGAGACGTCACCGATGCCGGTGAAGGGCTTCAAATTTAGACCTATACTCGGCACTCAGGGCCATTGAGCAGTGAGGGTTCTTTATCGTGCCAACGCCTACCGTGACACGGGACCTACGTTTTTAAGGTCATATCCGAAAGACCCGTGAATTTCACTTCTAGTGCCGAGCGCTTGGCGAAGGAACAGTCACTACCTATGTTTACGTCTTAGGTATGACGCGGCGCCGCGATCGAGAATCGAACCAGGGCCACCCCATCACGAAGCGAACGCTCTACCACTAGGCTACCGTGACCGGTACTATGGGTTTTGGAAAGAAGAATTCAATTTTTTTTATTCCATAACCGCGCAGTTACGATAAGGCTGTCCGAAGGCTTAAAATGCCTTTAAAATATACATTTTATTTTGTGCTGGATTTTAATTTTAATATGCAATCCTTGTTTGAAATTGCAGTCAACTTGAGATAATAGTTTAATCAGGTATTATAATAATGCATTTTTGTGATGTCACATGACCGTGTTGATCACGTGACGGACATTTATGACATTCCTAAATGTTGCACAAAAATCGCTTCGGCACAAGTGCAAAACGAAAATATTGTGCAAAGTTTGTTACACAGATCAGTTAATCGTGATTTCTGGTACATAAAAGTGATGGGGGCAGGTTTAATTTTTACTCGTTAAGAAAATATTTTACGAGAAATTCAACTTACCTGCATAAGAAGGGGTATTTTTCACTCTTTAACGCGATTCATACAAAAATGAATAAACTACACACAATCCCCCAGCAAAATTCAGTTAAAGGACATACTTCTCTTCTGGATTCACACAGAATATTTTCAATTTGTCCTTGTTTATCACTTGTGCCAGTCAAATATAAACACGATTTATAAATTCTAACTCTGCCTATGGACGTGTAAGGGGAGCGTTTCACATATTATTTTTCGCTCTTGTTTGAATATGCGCATATCGGACAAGCGAAAGGAATAGGGATATTTAAAATTCAAATGTTCAACATCATAACAGCACATTAGAGCTTAAAAACATTCCTAACATTTGGGATAAACAATAAGACCCCAAATTAAATCTACATGCCATGTAAAAATTATGACACTTTCCCCGTCATGTCAGCTCAAGTATGCAGTGACTTGACGTCATATTCTATTATGACGTCATATCTAGGTAGTTCAGAGAAGTTACTACAGTTTGAACTATTTGATATTTTACGGGCAGCCTTATCCTAGCTGCGCGGGCATTTACTAATAAAACCCGTTAGAAAAACCATTTATTAGGTATTTAGATTCATTTTTATCAAATCAAGCTAACCATTTTGCCAATCTACTTACTTTTACTGGTGTCATCCCTTTGTTAGGAAGTGTTGGTAAATTCTTTTTTATGTGCTTGGATTTGGAATTTTCTAAGGAAACGAAAGGGATGCTGTTTTTGTTACAGTGATTATATTAATGGTTGCTACTACAGTTGAATCACCTATCTTGGAAGCGACCAACTAAACCTGCACTTCTTACCTGCATGTTAACTGTAACAAGCCCCTTTTAGAATGGGTCCTACTGGTGCGTCTTTATCTTCACTACTTACTTTTGTCAATAGATTAGGGTTGAGACTAGCGCTTAAATACAATTCCATATGAACATCACACCATGCAACCTGTCCTTGAGATACAAGCTGTCTAATTCTGCATCATATTATTTCCAATAATCTTTGGCATCAGCAATATCTCTTACTGCTTCTAAATGCTAATTTTGCTTGCTGTTCAGGGTATCTTATGCAATATATTGTTGCATACTTGTTCCAAGCTATAATCCAGTCATGCGTAGAAGAAACACTTGACTTGTTGTAGACATCGTCCTCAACCTGGTTAACTTTCCTTTAATATCACTATTTTCTACTTGCAACGAGAACTTACCTTTGTTATGGTTTTCCTTTAATAAAAGTTTTTTATTAAAATCAATGCACCGATTAGATCATATCTTAAACTTGATTTGGTCAGACACAAGAGCTTCTATTGGCACTGTTGTGCTGACAAAAAGATTTGTCCCTTACCTTTATTTGACTCTAGGGCGATACCCTAAAATGAGAATAACAGTGACACTATTATCTGAGATGGTTATCTGTAGAGATGCTTGCATATTACTTTTGTTGAACTTCCCTGATTATCCACATTCAATGATCTAGTGTTGACACCTTCTTTAATAAGTGCTGTTATTGAAGCGTAACCCTTTCAGTGACAGTTTTGGTGATTTCTACCACCACATCATCAGGTACCGACAAATTTGGTCTGCTTTTCATCGTCTTTTCTAATCTAGTCGGGAAGTAGTAGGTGGAACAGTTTGTCCCCTACTTGACTGTCTCTTTGGAGGCATTGTATATATACTGAAAATATGTACTTTTAATTCTTTAGTGATGATGTAAAAAGAAAAACTTCTTGTCAATAAAAATTAAAAGATGTGGTGAGATTTATATTTTCTAGATTTGTCATGTATACAACAACAAATAGATGAATACCTGTATCTTAAATCTTTTTATTTTATTTCATAATTATTATTATTTATATACTAGACACTCCGAATAAGGCAGTTACCCTCTTAAGTAATGCTGATTTCAATGATCTCACCATAGAATGTTTAATATAAATGATTGTCCTCGTGAAACACAAACTACTTGTGTTGTACCTAATGAAGAAAACCTCGATAGAGGAGTTTTAATCAATATTGTCTACGGGATTCACAAACAACATTGGCTGATCCTTATGAGGTTACATGTAACCTCGATAGAAGAGTTTTAATACAATATTGTCCTCGGGAATCACAAACAACATTCGCTGATCCTTATGAGGTTACATGTAACCTCGATAGAGGAGTTAAATCAATATTGTCTAAGGGATACACAAACAACATTCGCTGATCCTCATGAGATTACATGTAACCTCGATAGAGGAGTTTTAATACAATATTGTCCTCGGGAAACATAAACAACTTGTATTGATTCCAATGAGGAAAACCTTTATAGAGGAGTTTGTAATACTGTTGATGTAAATGAGATAAAATATTAGTAAATAAGGAATAGATATATAAATTGATAAATTATATTTTGAGATTTTTTTCAGAAAGAAATGGACAGAATCAACATTAATTTGTTAATGTTTTGCAGTAAAGATTTCAAACATTCTCTTGGCAATTGAATATTTTAGATCTTTATAAATTTCTACATAAATTTGATATGATTTGGTGCATAACTAAAAAAAATATGATATCACACTTCTTATGTTCAATTTTGGCTGTTGAGTTTTTAAAGGTAAGGTTTTTTAAGGTAGCATTAAAGACATGTTGTATGAAAATTAACCTGCAAAGATATGTCTTTTATGTATGTTATAGTTAGTTTAAGACTTATTCAAGGTAATTTTGTGTTGCTTTTGAACTTTGATACTTTTGACAATCACTCATAAGTTCAAAGTTAAATCAAAGTTGCCATAATAATGGATAGTTGTTTTCAGTATGTGTGTACCAGTGTGTACATGTACCACTTTCACATTGAATTTTTAGGGTGCTGGCACTGTATGCAACAATACTATCATCTGTGAATACCCACTTGCTAAGTCACCAATGGACAGGTAAATTTTTGTTTTGGTATTGAAACTTTCTGTACTTCTAAAATTTCAAAAGAGTAAGTAAAATTTCATTTGTGTCATATTCTCATGATATTGCATTCATACAAGTTTATAAACATTTGATTTATATTTTGAAAAATAAATGTTTGAAACACATAATACTTTTGATGCTTGATTATTCAAGCAAACACATTATTTAAACACATAATATCTATTTGAATGAATGCCGAGATATGGAACAAGCTGTTTTTATAATCTGCTGTTGTATTTCCAATCTGCATAAAGTATGCTGTTAGAATTTCCATTTTCTCAATTTTTCAGACACTTTCCAATTATCGTACATTATATACATGGGTGGTCAAACTCACTGGATGGTTTATCAACAGTCCCATGGTCACGAACAGTCTTGCCCCAGGAATTTTGCCCTGAAGCAACTGTCTCCTTTCATTTTACAACCCTTGCAGCCACGCAGGTATGCAATCTATGAAAGCCATAAAGGGACATAGAATTTTTAAAAATTTATAAAATGAGTTCTTGATTTATACAATTCGTTCTCTCGTATTGATAATCTGTTATGATAAATTGCCAATTCATTCTCACAGATTCGTTCCCTCAAATTACACAATCCGTTATCTCAGATTGTATAATTCATTCTCTTAGTTTAAATGATTCGTTCCCTCATTAAAATTAATTATCTGTACATATCGGATATGGTAATAAATGTTTAAAGAATAGAATATTGTAATGTAGTATTTTACATCCTGCCTTTTATTACATATTACGGTCCAAAATGAGAAAAATACATGAACATTTTCAAATCCATATGCTAGTACTGATATTTGTACAACAAAAAATCTTAGAGTTTTTTTTTTCTTATATATTAGAATAATTGAAAGTCGTAAATAGTAAAAGTGAATATGGGTCCTGTGTAATCATAATATTTCTAAAATAAATATACGTTGAATTAGTTATCAAAGAGGTTCAAAACAACCAGTTGCTGAAAAAAAAATAAATAGAACACACTAATTGATTAAAATGGCTGGATGTATCTGTACATATATGTAATGAAATTCAAGGGCACAGATTGCCAAAATCATGAGACTTATGTTGTAATAAATCAAGATCTTGAATTATTAATCTGTGAAAACGATTTACCGGTATGTAATTCGAGATCTCAAATATCAAGGGGGCGAATTAGTAATCCGAGGGATTTGATTGTCTAATTCGAGATCTCATTTTTTACTTTTTTGAAAATTTGACATGTCCCTTCATGGCTTTCGAAGTAATCGAATTAAAATTAGATCTTCCATCCACTGCCAGATTTTTTTTATATGTTGCGGTAGCATAAACAGAGGTCTGGCTTTAGTCTGATTGCCAAATATGCTATTTGTTTTAGTTCAGTAATTTAACCATGATGTTTTACTACAAGATTGTTTAATTATCAGTCCTGATACACTGACAAGTCAAAGAATTTCCTCCAGTCTTACAGAGAAATGACAGTTAATAAAAGAATGGTGGACAGGAAGTAAAAGTGCTCTTCAACATTTTGTTGAAGATTTCAGTCTGATTTTGGAATTCATCTTGCAATATTTCTGGATTTGCATATTTGGATATAAACGTCACTTTTTCAACTTATTGACTTAACAGTCTTGGGTTAAATATTGCCAATGCTATCTATTATCATTATTATTTCCTTCCAAGGTAAGATGTCAAGTCTACTGTACCCCTCAGAAAAATCTTGTAATGAAATCATTTAGTTTATTTTCTCTTGTTGGATTAAATCTATGAAAATAAAGATTATTCTAATGGCATCAAGAAAATGGATTTTTTGTGTTTAACAAAAAGATTGTATACATGTTTTGCTAGGGGTTTGTAAGAAGCAGACCAGAATTCTTTGCTTGCAAATTTTGTCGTTTGCCATTTTTATTACGTCAACTATTAGAGGATTTATCCACGATTGAAGCATTTCAAAATTGATATTTACTTACAATTTAAAGCAGAATTCTGTACTGATATGACCTTGACCACCTTAAGAACAAGAGTGTCAAGGTCAATTTTAATACAAAACTGTTCTTTCATCTTTATGGCCTTTATCTTACATACAATATCATGAAATATACAAAAAGTGTCTAGAATGTGACCAGAATGTAAAATAACAAACATGTATATAGCCAAAGTCTTTAAAATGCTGTTACTTATAAATTAGGAACCACTTAAAGGTCATTAAAAAGATATTTGAACTAAAATGAACTAAAATGGCAAGAATATTGAAAAGTGTTGAAAAAAAATTGATGAAACTTTTGCCCTTATTTGACCTTTGACCTCCTAAAAATAGTTCTAATGAGGTCAAACTTTAAGACAATTTATCTGCTGTTCGTCCCTTGTAATTCTATGACTTTTATATGTGCTGGGATGCATAAATGTGTCTAGGATGAGTAATAAACGAAAATTCTTGCCCGAAAATTCTGGGTTGCTGAGCAACTGCTTTTAAGTAGTTATATGCAGAATTGAAAAAAAGTTTATGTTTTTCATATAGTACAGTATCATGCTCTTTTGTGAGCATTTCCAAAATTCCCTATTTCAACATACATCATAGTAAATATTCAGCTTGAAAATTAAAATGTATTAAAAAATTCCATACAATTTTGCACTTAATTGACCTTTGACCTCCATTTTTACTAATAAGGTCAGTTGTTGGGTATCTGAATAGTCATGAAATATCATCTTTTAGACATTCCCTACAAAATGGTATACAACATACCTAGCTTTCTCTTTGAATAAAAAGGTTGGAAATAATTTAATAATGTCATATTAAAAGTCTCCAAAATCATCTAAAATGTGCCGGTAGAGAAAGGGTTAAAGCCGCTTCATCCGAAACAGGCACATAGTATCTTAAACAATAAAAGTATGTCAATACATAAAAAAATATATAAAAATTAATTATAAGATTGATTTAATAGTTTATTACAACACTTCTTACATGGAAAACATAGACCAAAAACTTGTTGACAAACAGCAGTTCCTGACGGGAAGTTAAGATCTGTTTTGAAGTCACCTTAAAAGAATACTTTTATCGGTTATCGTATATCTAATTATGAAGAGAATTCAAACCCGAGTATATTTTTTTCCATAAGTAGAATCCTAAGTCATGAGATATCTTTAAAAATTTAAGAAATTGATTGAAAATTATCCATAGTAATTTTTATATTAATATGCATATTTACAGAATTAAGGAAAATCAGATATTTTTAAAGATTTTTTAAAAGGGAGTTTAGTAACGAGGGAGAATATTGCCCGTGTACACTTTGTTGTGGAAAAAAATGCTCGGGTTTGTTCTTCATGAGTTATACATGTAAGCGATAAATTTAATTTTTCGAAGGTGATTTCACGCAATGTCAACAAATGTCAACAAAGGATTATTTTTTGTGTGACCTAACAAAAATTATTTTTTTAACTTTTGAATTTTGATATCTTTAAAAAGAAAAAGAGTTTGGGGATATAATTTGACAAAAGTTGAAATCATTTATGGACAATTATTTTTCAAAAAGAAAAACAAATATATATTTTTAGCGATTAGAATCGGACCAAGCAGCTAAAAAAAATATTAGTTTTACAGAAAATTCTGTAAGTAGGGACCTACCTACCATATGACCTCAGCTCTTTAAAGAGTTCGGTACGTTTTGTTTCACGTGCTTCACATGAAAGGGTGTCTCCTTCTCCTTCAATGTCATTTTGTCATACATAGGATGCGATAAAGACAACTAAAGTCTGCTTCTTTTTGAAAGAAGTTATCTCGATATTTTCGATATCATGTATGCATGGCAATATGAAAAAGAGAATAAAACGTAAAAATAGGACAATGAAAGCAGCGAGTAGAACATAGCAATCAGGTGTAACGAATGTGATGGACTTATAAATGGATTAATAGAAAATTAATATGGCGTATACATGTACTTAGTTACGAGTCGTGTTCAGCATGAAGAAACATGAAATTTAGGAAGTTCATGTGGGAAATATCTTTGATATGATATGAGTAAATAAAAATATATATGTTCCAGATATCTCATTGCAAACAGTACTTATTTTATTTGCAATACCAGAATGAAGTCAAAATCCCAGCTTTTTCAGCAGCGATAGACTTAATTAAACTGTAACATGTAAATCACCCGAATTTGTCTTACACAGTTATGTTAGATCTGTCTTAATTTCTCACATTCTTCATAAGATCTATATTTGACAAAACAGATACACTTTTTGCGTGGACCCTGAGGTTCACGCAAAAAATATATAAGCAGGGTTAAACCAGATGCCCTGGGCATACGCCAGCCTACGCCATGTGCTAGAATTCTAGAGAATTCCAATTGGCAATTCTCGGCTGACTCAGCTAGCCTGGTCCCCTGTCTCATTCGTGCTTAGTGACTCAGAGTATACAAAGCAAAACAGGGACAGGGAACCAGGCTACTGACTCCACTAACTCAATCTCAACTTCTCGGGCCTTTCCGACTAGCTTTCCGACCTCTGACGGAAAGACACTAGGTGATGAGAATGAGAGATCATTTGCGGATCCAAATTTTAATTACATACATTAATATGCAAACTAAACATTGATTCAATGGCACAAGCATTTTAAAAGTTGGAAGAAATTGCAGTGCAGAGATAACTTAGCAACTTGAATTTAAAAAATCATTCAACGAATAGTTCTAGGTTTTTAAAAGATAGAACAAGTCTTTACCGGCATTAGTTTTGTGCATCAAGGCTCGCAAAAATAATTTGAAATTCAGGAATTCAAAAACAACTTGATACAAACCTGTATCAACGGTTTTCCATATGGGGTGGGGGTGGGGGGGGGGTGCTCCGAAAAAAAAATCTGTGTACTTAATTTAGGTCGCGGATCTGCTTTTGTCATCAGTTTTAGTACACAATGATCATAGTTCAGTCATAGTAGGGAGATCATTGTAGTGAATGTGAACGAACCTTCATGAATATCCAATAAACTTTGATTTTTTTAAATTTCGGTATATGGTTCACGTATTGTAGTCCTTTTTTAAAAGGACAGAAACTTGTCTTTCTTTTTGTAAATGGACTATGCGGAAAATCAATAAACCGCATTCACAAGTCAATCCACATACTGTATACAGGGTTATTTCCGCCCCGTCTTATTTTCGCTCTTTCACACTTACAAACAATTTTGGCCCGTTTTAAATTCGCCCAGTGATAGTTTTGTTTAAGAAATTTTACTGTATTATTTGAACTTGCCCCGTTTTAAATTCGCCCAAATGAGGGTAGGTCGAAAGGGGCAAAAATAGAATGGGTGCGAAAATTTCCCTGTATACAGTACACTTCTAGGCTGGAGACCAAGGGCGTATAGGCCCTGTACACTAATGAACGCAGATTGCAATTTGATTGCAGAAGAAAGACCGGGGAGATAAAGCCAAAATATGTACAGAAATTATAAGAAGGACAGAAGTTTAATCAATACTTATTTGATTCTGGAATAGGACCGGTACATGACAGTTGTATATCGAGGCTTAAAGTCTAGAACTTACGACTTTTTTACTTTATATACAACCATTCCCAACGATAAATTAAAGTCCAGGCTTATATATTTTTAAAATTTTACTTTGACTTTGTTGTGCAAGTTTTTTTTTTTAAATTCTGATCAGAAATACGGAAATCATTTGAAAACAAGCTAATTCAGAGAATTTGTGTCCCCCGCTAAGGGGCTAAGGGAAAAAGCAAAACCAGTGCGTGGGGGGGGGGGGGGGGGGGGGGGGGGGGGCGGATCCCCTTGACTGAATTTGTAGAATTATCAAATGTATACATGTATACTGAAGCAAATAAAATATGCCAATATGGATATAAAGGTTTGATTGCTAATTCTTTATTATGTGTATTGAAGAGTCTTTTTATATGGAATATTTATCACACTGTAATGATGATTTTAATATGAGTTTGTACAAGCCAGACCTCATAATTTTGTATAATCTTCACTCATTATTTGACAGACTACACCCCAAATAATACAACACTTAAGCTGTAAGCCAGGCTAGCTTAGTGGGAGCAGCTGGCATTTATTTAATGATAACATTCATAACAAACAGGCATACATTATTGTGTATGTGAACAATGAAGTACTGCAATGTTTTGGTTAACTATGCGTTACATGCTATGTTTTATACCCCTATCAAAGACATTAAAAACCGCCCAGGAAAAAACCATAGACGAGTAACTATGGAAAACCTGTGTCCGTCGCTATGTAAATAATGCCTCAAGGGAGAATGCCGGACGTGCATTCGGAGCAGTACCTGGTATGCATAAACACCGTTTATGTACATGTACAATGAAGCAAAATCAAAATATATGACAATATTACATATATATATATATAATATATTACATATATCAACATATTAATTTGAATATAGATAAAAACTCAGCAAAAACACGTATGTGTTCTGCGGAGCACTGGCTTAGAATGATCCAACACCTCACAAAATACCACCTTCTCATTGGCCTTCCTTTGGCCACGCCTACCTTAAACAGGCATTTCCAATAAAATACGTTCCTATCATACAATGTTTTCCCGCTATTCTACGAAACGCGGGAAAACTTTATTCATTTCACATGCTGAATACTATCATTTAGTAAAAAAAAAAAATTTCGAAAAAAAGAGGTTGCCTCAAAGGGGATGCGAACCCGGGCCCTCTCACATGTAAAGCGAGAGACATACCACTAGACCACGGCGCCGCTTAAAATTAATAGAAATTATATGCAAAAATGAAGTCACATACATGTATATATTCACGTTTGATATATTGTCAAAATTTTACACAATGCATGGTGTCTAATTTAACCTTCATTAAACAGTTAACGTTTTATTAGATGTAATAAGAATATAAAGTCCACCGAGAACCTGTTTTATACGTAATAACTCGCCTCATGCCCCTGTGCTAAAAATAGCGACACGTAATACAATAAATCTTATACTAGGAAACAAGCGGGGCGGGACACTTTGAGAGGGATGAGAGAGGTCCAAGGGAGTTTTGGTATAAAATTACATTGCAAAAGCTCAAAATCTTCTTAAAATATCGCCTGGAAAAGATAGTGTTTCATACAGACAGAATGTATAAATTTACGACCTTGAACTTTGACCTTTTGACCTCGAAATCAAGAGAGGTCTTCCTTAGGCCACAGGGAGTTGTTGCAATGTATGTAAAATTTCATTGCAAAAGCTCAAAGGGTTCTCGAGATATCGAGCGGAAACGAAGGTGTTATAACAGACAGAATTTGCGAATTTATGACCTTGACCTTTGACCTATTGACTTCAAAATCAATAGGGGTCTTTTTTAGTCCATAGGGAGTTGCCATGCAAAATTTCATAGCGAAAGCTCAAAGGGTTCTCGAGATATCGTGTGGGAACGAAAGCGTTACAGACAGACAGAAAGACGGACGGACGGACGGACAGACCCAAATTAATATCCCCCACTTTTCAAGCGGGGGACAAAAATTAGGCGTTTTAGAACAAAAATCTAATAACGGTGACAAAATGAATATTGACGTCATGGCGGAGCAGTGAGAGACCTACAATTTTGCGCATCGTTATGTAGAATACTAGACTGACCAACCTGCTGAAACAATAAAAAAGAATGCAAACATGTCTAAGGGAGTGTGATTTATTCGTTTATATTTCTGACCAATAATTCAGCGGGAGTAAAAGCAGACGCTCCGGATGACCATCAAATTGACCGTAACGGAATAAATAACATTGACCCGCGATGCATAAATGGGCACTGCATGTTGCTTAGTCATCAGGTAGTCATCAGTCATCAGGTATTTATGTCATGAAAAATTTAATACTGGTGTAGCAACAGTTCACATTTTTAAAAAATCGTTTTTAAAAGGACTTCGCTCCTCAGCCAGGAAGGGTAACTCTTTCATTCATAATTTAATTCAAGATGTCTAAAAATGATCTTAAAAATTAATTCTTTTCATGCAACAATTTTCATTTTATACCTCTCTATGTGTTTTAAGGTTCTTTGAAGCTCTCAGAAAGGTTATAAAAAGTCAAAATTTTTACCCAATTAATAGTCTAGTCAAATTATCAAATCTTCCATCAAAATATGAACTAATTGCAACAGTTTCAAAACTTAGTTTTAATCAATCTATGATATGATCTGAATATATAAACAAAAAGTTTAGAAAAATTTATACATGGGAAAATTGAAAAAATTGAGGTCATTATTGGGACGTATTGTGTTCACTCTGATTAAGTGTTAAACGAATAATGTAAAGTAGAAACTTCTATACTGGTTTAAAAAAGACATGTAAGTAGGGAAATAAACTTAACTGAATAAACTGAATTGGAAAAATATTGAATATTGGTCACTATATGTGTTGGTTGCCATGGAAACAGTATAAATTGAGAATGTCACCTACTTCTGAACAACGAACCTTTACAAACACGAATACAGTCATTACGTTAGTTTACACACATACTCAAAATGCATTCTTTTGTCGTAAATGCTTCAAAGAAATTATTTAAAAGATTTATGTAAATAGGTGGTAACTATGGATACATTATAAATGAATTTTACATGAAAAATTTCGGTATTCAGCAATGCTAAGTATAGCACTAATATACTAAATCACCAAAAGTTAAGAAACAATAAAAATGTTTTAATTCATATGAAAGGTTATATCCGAAAATAATTAGGAGCAGATATAGAGGGGTCAGGGGACATCACCCAATGAGAATTTTTTTTTATGAAAAAGTAGCAGAAAATGCCCCCCCC
>PRKT01000767.1:28574-42262 GCA_003671525.1 Saccostrea glomerata
AAAAAAAAAAAAAAAAAAAAAAAAAAAAAAAAACCTGAATCCCTCCTGTAACTGAAAGGTTTTCCCAGTATCTGAAGAAAAGTGTGGGAAGATCTCATTAAACCCCATTCCTCCCCGAAATAGATTAATATGTTTTTATTCTAGATTAGGTAGGTTGTTAATTTTTTTTTTGGTCAAAAAATATTCTGAAATTTGAATTTTTTACGCACAGCAAAGCTGTTCCCCATAGATTACATTGTAGTTGTGTTGTCCACTCTTTCAACATATGACACCAGTTTTGAGTCCCTGCAATATGATTGGTTGGTAACTTGTATAAAATACTCAGAAATAAAAAAAAATACTCTGTTTACATCAATATCATAAAATGCTGAGTATGATGGTTCTTGCTTGATCAGAACTTGAACCCACCCCACACACGGGTACCCTACAGGGTATTTCTTTTCATGAGTTTAATAAAAGTGCTATCTTACTCATATCAAGTGGATCAATGTATTTTTTACCCTCCATATAATGACACCACGCCCTCCGGTGTGATAAGAACATAGCAACATGCAGTCAATGTTGCTTCATGGATGGTGATATTCCAAAAAAATATTTCAAGATTTTTTTCAGTGTAATTATACCCTCAACTCCATTCAATAATATGAAGATAAGACACGTTTTAGGATAAAATCTGAAATTGTTATCCCTTGAAAATGATTTTTGTTGACCAAGATGTAGCCGAATCAACAGTAATTATATTGCATTGAGTAAAAAATATCGTGAAAAGTGCATGTAAAGGTTCTGTGCAGTTAATAATTATTATATTGTTACCCTTCTTAAATCTTAATGTATTTTAAACCGTTGCTTTGTAATGTTACTTAAAGAGGGTGGGGGCAATTGAAAGCACACAGTAGATTACTTTATTCCTATTGATAAAAAAAATCTACGGTCAGATTAAAGCACTTACACAAATGAAATGAAGTTAAAGAGAGCAAGCCAAGTATTTGTTTCAAGAAAGAATTAAATGTTAAACTCTTGGTAGATACTGGTAATCAATTTTTACTGGTTCAAATTCATAAAAAGTATTATTAATGTTTGTTATATTTTCCCCAAATATTTTTATCCTAACAGAAATAGAAATTATAAGACTTTGGGTTTCATCTAGGAATTCACCCGCGTGGTGCAGTGGTTAGAGCATCTGCTCTAGAGTTGCGAAGTAAGGAGTCGATCATAAAGTCGCGGGTTCGAATCCCACTGTGGCATGTGGAGACCGGTCGGATAAGACAGTATAAACCTAGGTCCCGTGTCGCAGTAGGCACTGGCGCGAAAAAGATCCCTCACTGCTTAATGGCCCTTAGTGCTGAGTATAGAACAAAATATGCAGGTCTCCACTGGCAAGTAGTGGCGTCTCCATATGCATGAAAAATTCTCGAGAGGGACGTTAAACAATATAAAATTATAGTAGAAAGATTCACGTCCATCTACTTTTCTTTTTTCAATGTTGCTCTTATTAAGAAGTGATTTTGAAAGTGTTCCAAATTGTTCACATTCTAAAGCATGCTCATGGAAACGCCGTTATCACCAGTCCCCATAAAATGTAGCTTCAATAAGAGCCGCATCAGGCATTTTACTGTTGCATAAATGAACGTGTGATCTACAAGGAGAAGTTAAGTTTTTAAAAATGGATTTAAAATATTTTGTTAAAAAGTTACATTAAGAATTGTAAAAAAAGAGCATTTCAGCATTTAATTCTGTCTAAACCATTTCATTTGAATTACTCCCGTTACTATAAACATAGTGCAGCTTTTGTACAGGTATAGATGCATGATGCAGTCTTTATAGAGAAAAAAAGGTCAATATCATCTGGCTTTTTATAAAAGGTTCGCTACTCTTTACAAAAGCTTATTAATCTGGAGAGCAAAAAAATTGTTTGAATCACACAGTTCAAATTTAAGTTCCGGAGATGCCTGAATGGAATTAAATATTTGATTTTTTTAACTTGGAGACCTTCAAATCAAATTCTGTTCACGTGATTCCATAAATTCTGTACTCTTTATTTCAAAATGAAAATTTCTATAAATTGTCTAGATATTTAATCAAAATATATTCTGTGATGATGCATGTTACAACCTTGATATACAGTGTACTTGTCTGATAAGCTTCCTTGCAGAATTCTTTAGAAAAGGCTGTTTTATTTATTTTGTATACAAACTGTGTTCCATACATTTTTTGTTTCTTGTGTATAAATGGGGTATAGATATCCATCAGGTGTTTACAAATAAAATGAAAGTAAACACATTCACATTGGGGAATTTCACATACATGTATATTGTGAATACAAACAGCGTTCCATACTTTTGTTGTTTACATGAATGGTAATTGCAACCATTATATATGTGTAGATAATATTTGGCCGGTGTGGAAGTCAAAACTTCACTTCTTTGAAAATCAAAAGTTATATTTTTTTGATTTAGTTTTAATTGCATTACAAACTACAGGTTAAAACAACTTTTGATGCTAATTTGCTATTGTTTACAGGCTGCCTGTCATGGAAAGCGCTATAGAAAAAGTACGGTGTGCAAATGGATAAATCTGAATTCATATTGATCCCTAATTTTAATCTTTCGATTTCCTAACTTTCCCCTTAGTGAATTTTTCTAAACATTTCATATGTGAGTTACTAATAGCTTATCTACAAATCTGCATTAAAATATAAACTGTTGCAATTAGTTCTCATTTTTCAGTAGAATGGCTAGACTATAGAGAACAGTTAAACGTCTCTAAATCGGCCAGCTGGACTAAATAAAATGGCTGGACTAGATGGGTGTCCGGTTTCCCGAAAATCTAGCTTACTGAAGAATTGCAGATCTATCTGCCAGCTGATGCGACATATATGTACATACAGTTGGTGTCTGTTCTAATTATTTGTCAACGTGCTTTTAATTATTGGCAGACACGTAATGTATTTTTTAAAGGTAAAAAAAAATGTAAATTATAGTGAGGATAATATCGACATACCTGTTGAATTTTATAAAAATAAATTCTAATAAAGGAACAGAAAAAAACTGTTTATTTTTATAAAAAGTAGTTCTAGTAAAGGAACGGAAAAAATCGTGGAAAGTTAGTTTTATTAACCATATGCGAAGAAATAAACCAGTCCTTTAACCTTGATTATTATAGGCCTTTTGCATGTAATTGCCTATCGCTTAGATCATTAAAAATGTGTTTGTACTTCAGTTAACGTTAAAAGTAAATAATTATAAATTTGTTGGTTCATTCTATAATTTAAATTCACTAGTTGCTGGATATTATTTATATATTCAGGTTTGATTGATGCTTAATCATAAGTACATGATTTATAACGACCATTTACGTAGTCTACCCCTTCAAGAATTTAGACAATAGAAAACCAATATTTGAGGCTATTTCAGTTTTTCACATTTCTGATTTCTAGTGGGTATTTTTCACACCTCCGGACGGTCGTTATACCCCTCTGGCCAATGAAAGTTATATTCCTTGCAATCAAAATTGCCAGAATGATGAGGAAAAATTTTGCATGTTTCTTAACTTTTATTCTTGGAAAAGTGGGCTATCTCCAGTTTTCGGAGTGGGCGGTTTTATAAGAATTTATGTGTAAAGAAATGTTAATAATTTTGCCGGGACTTCGTCCGATGTTCACGGGAAACAGGTTTCCAGGGGCGCCGTTTTGCAGAAGTTTCACTGTATTTTAAAATTACATATTTTAAAGAAATTCAGGTTCATTTAAATCTAACTGTAGATACATGTACCAATGATTATTTACATAATATGAAATAAGAAGTGGTTAATGGTGTTTTTTAAAGAAAGGAAAATCTTTATACATTAGGTATTGTAAAATAATTGGAGTAATAAAAAAAAGTAACTTATACTTGTATGTATAAAAATTGCGCAATTTCTTGGAAAACCTGGATACCTATGATTTTTATTTCAAAAATTTAGTTGTTGATCACATTTGAATTGGAAGATGCATATTTTGTGGGTTTTTTTAACTTCCTGAAAATTTATTTTAGAATAACTAATTTTTCCTCTATAAAATGAATAACTTTACAGATTAAGTTTGAAGAATTGTCGTAGGTAAAACACGTTACATTAGGAATTCAGAGACAATTTTAGTGTAAATTTTGTAGATTCCTATATATTTCCATTTACAATTGTTTTCTCTATGATAAACACTACAAAAGTGAATCTTGTTAATTTCATCGTAATACCCTGTGGTATGTATATTTCTCTATTACTGAAAGGTCAAATGTCAACCTGCATGTATATCACTGGCGTATAAATATATTAAAGAAAAAATAGATGTTTTATTTAATTGTTTACTAGGCAATTTGATATGACATATCTTTTTAATAAACAAAATAAATAATCAATTATCTTCGGCTCGAAAGCAAGTCACTAGCGCAACGCTGTCACTATCACCGAGGCCTCGCGAGACCACTTCCGTAAACATGAGAACCAGCCACGTGGAGAAATTGACATTGCCACGTGGATCTGCACGTACTCCATCATCTGATTCAGACATCGTCCCTCAGTCATTACCATCCGACTTCTTAAGCAACTCAACTTCTTCTGTTATTTTAACATCCATACAAATCGGTTTCCTGACCATGCTGACCAGCTCCCGTTTCAGCAACATTGCATTCAATATGGCGGCGGAGAAGTGACATAGTGCCTATTTATGTTCGTGCTTCCGACAACCTAAATCTAGGTCACATATATAATTAAAGTCAACAAGATTACTTTGATTATCATTTAAAATTCTTTTGTTGTTTATTTTATAAATGTTGATATTTGACTACGGTAAATATAAATAGTCAATAAATTTGTTTCGTTTTTTTGGGACTATTTTTTATAGTAAAATTTGACGTCATGGGGCCTTGTGCATTTCAAATCTACTCAATTAGACGGTATTTCGATTTATTTTAAGATGGTTATTTCAAGTAAAAATGGAAATATAAGGAATCACTGTCTAGTTTTGAGGGTATGCCAGGGACATCAACAATAGTGGGAAACATGGGATAATTTTAGCATAACGGGCTTCGCCCGTTATGCAAATTATCCCATGTTTCCCACAATTGTTGATGCCCTGGCATACCCTCAAAACTAGACAGTGATTCCTTAAATATACGCTTGGAATTAATTATCGCGTAATTTCGGAAGAAGCATCACACGCGAAATAAAATTACTCGCCTTTATTTTTATAGTGCTGAAATCTATGTAAAATATATTACCAACTTTCCATTTGCGATTTATTATTATCACGATTTGACGTTGAAGAACCCATTCGGAGAAATAAGTACTCGAGAAAAATAAGAAATCTTCAGTAGTCGAAGCCTGATTTCAGAACCTGAGGATAGGAGTGCCTTAAGGTATAGAAGACAGTTTGATTACTGTTAGATGGCTATAAAAAACGAAGCATCAACACTTTCCGATCATATCATTTCACACGCGAAAACATCGGCTGACGTAACGTTTCGTTGTTGTTTAGTGACACAATTTTCTTTTCGAACTGTACACTTTAGGTTTAACTGCATGGCAGGGCTTAGTCTTATATAAATGACTGTCATTATAAAAGTCAAGTGCCATTCTGCATATGTTAATAGAAAAAAGTGATGATCCATTTCTTGTTCAGAAGGTGCAAGGCAGGTGCGGTGATTTGTCTACATTTTGGCACTTAATATTTATCAATCAAAAAATTTACTTATACATTTAAAAACAATCATCAGTATGTACCAAATTACTCAAAGATGCAAGCAATTTCCCTCGCCTGGTAGATGATACTGGGAGGTCTTGGATAGAAATCATGTTAAATATTGCACAAGCCATTAATATTCCTTTTATTAGATTTAATCTAGCATTGTCTACTACTTCTGGAACAACCCTTTAATTTGAACAAAAAGTTGAAACACATCCTTCATTATTTTTCCAACATTCAAAACAACCAGTTACAAGATATTTAGCAATCTAAATCAAGTAGCTAAAACTAGATATCTTATACCAAATGACACAAAAAAATACAAAGCAACAGCACATTAAAGTTCAAGATATTTCCATTTTCTAACAATTTTAGTTATTTACCAAATTGACGACAAGGACCAAAATATCAATTATTCCAATCTACTTAAATCATTATTCTATAAGAATTCCTCAATAAAAATGTTCTTTACTTGTACTCTTATTGTTCTAACATTTCAAATGTTGCTTCAACCTTCTCTCCAGAACTCTTTTCTGTAACTTCGCAACGAATTTCCGTAAGCCCAAAGATAACTGAAATTTTGCATTCTCTATTTGTATCCTTACTTCCGGTAAGAGGTATGTTTACTTTCCCGAGAAATTTGCAATCATCATCGGTGTAAATGATATCAGATTTCTCGGTGTACAATATTGTGTATGTCAGAGCTGATTGGTTTTTACGGAGTGCAGCAACGATTCTAGTGACTTTGTGCCCATCTGAAGTAATACTCTCACCGGATTTTTTCAACACTGAAAAGGAGTGTTTGCATCTTGTGACTCCATAATCATCTACGTACTTTCTTTCCTTGCTGTGAATAGCCGGATCGAATCTTGCATCTGTATCTGTTCCATAAGTGTATCTCAGTATACGTTCAGAAATTAAATTTAAATCGTGCCCAAATAACACCGCTCCTTTCAAAACTGCAAGCCCACTGTCTTGGGGAACTATCAGGTTTCTTTTCGGAAAGCATTTTCTTTCACAGTCTTGCAGAATTAAACATTCACCATAGCCACCTACTAAAAGGATATGTTTCACATTTGGTAAACTTTGCAGAATGCCCTTAATGTGTGTTGTGATACTCTGGATAGATTCTGTAAAGAACGACTTCATAAGAGCCGTGTCTATTTTAAGTTTATTTTGCAAAAATGTTATTTTTCCTTTAAAATCAATAGTCTCGGCATTTTTCCTAAAATTTGGATTATTCTTTGAGGCAAATTCCATCAAAGATGCTGGCAATCTGATTATATAATTTTTCTGACTATTGTCTGTAACAGTTCTCTTTTTTATTTCAAAATTTCTGACAAGATCAATAAAATCACTCATTTCCTCCGATTTTAATTGCTGAACTGCTTCAGCTCCCATGATGTTAGAAATAAACTGGAAAAATTTTTTGTTGACATTCATTCCTCCATATGCTCCACCGCTTGCCTTGCTTATTTCTTTAAGTTTTCCGCTACTGAGTCTTTCGTGTACAGTGAAATCACCAGTTCCACCTATGAAAAAATTGTATTGTGACTTTTATCTGACACTATGTGGGATGTACATGTAGAAACTAAATTTGATTTCTTGAAGGAGCGCTATCAAGGATTGTGCAACGCAAAGTATTCATTGCTGTGTATTTTATCCGATTTACTAAAGCTTGTTTAAAGTATTTGGTTGTGATTTTTGATTTATTAATTATTTTTTAAATCATGAGCACAAAAAAGCAGTCTTTTGCTTAAGATTTTGCCGTATTCATTAAAACTATAAAATAAAATATGACAGAGGTATCAGTCCAATATATTGAAATTGAAGAATTCCATTTTATAAAGAGAACAATTTGTAACGGGTTACTTTGTCGGAACTATCGGAAGATTTTAAGAATCTGGATATTGGAGAATATGCTTAGATGAAAACGAATGTTTTTAATCTTGCAGCAAACAGACACGTTTGACAATCATCAGCAAAGAACTAAAATGTGAGCACAGCCCGCGATCCAGAGATTGAAATATGTTGTATGATCTTCACAAACGGATCTTTTATTATGCATTTATATATTTTGGTCAGAGGTTTCTCTCTATGTTAAGAATTGGAAAAATATTTCATTTTATGGCTATTTTTAATAAGGATAAAATGACGTATTTAATAACGTCATAATGCATTGCTAGAGAAAAAAAGTTACCTTATATAGACCGAAGGTCCTTTCGAAAAATACGTACTGCAATATCAATCAAAACTGAGTAGTTTCAATTTTTCAGAAAATCACATCATAGGCACTTGGGGGCTGGACCCCCCTTACACTCCCTTTTCATTTGTTTTTAAATCTGGGGTCTACACACCTTTTTTCTTATTTGGTAGTCTAGTATGCACAATTTGATATCAATAATGAAACTCTTTGTCTCTTTAAGTTCGACTGATACATAATAAAGAAAAAGCTTGCAACACATCGACAAAAAAGTCAGTAACTAGCCCTTTTATCAATTACGTATGGGAAAGATAAAATATGTGTGAACAATTTTTCTTCTAAGAATTTAATATCAAAACAACATACAAAAAAAAAACAATTTTTGAATGCTATCTAACATATACCCCTTTTGATATAACCTGATTTAATATAATTTCATACGGAAGTTATTGACGTACAAATTTAGTTTGAAAGGTGTTCTTTGATATTTTCAACAACATAATTATCCTTCTGCAGTCACTTACCGGTATGTCTTTACTTTACTTTCTTTTTAATGATAGAAAAATATTGCAAACTGATTATAATGCATAAACATTTTACTTTGTTTATCACTTTAAGTATTATTCTAGATCTGTTATCGATTACTCAAGAATAAATATGTGTGAATTTATGTTTATGGGTGGGTGAGGGTTATTGTGTTTGACATTAAAATATTAATTTTGAACTTTTCATGGCTGAAAGGACGTCAATTGATGTTCGTCCTATTATTAAATATAACAAATATGCATTGGGGGAGGGGTTTTGAAAAAAAGTCTTACCTCCTACATCAGCTATTAGGTACTGTGTTCCTGCTTCAAAAATAGTCAGTTCTGCACCACTTGAAAGTTTTTCAGTTGGAATATTTTGGCAATGTATTGATGCTGCTTCCGGTTCCAAAGCTAAGACAAGCTGGTTTGATTCTATCCCAGCCTAATTATGAAATTCATAAAATACATTACATAGGAAAATAACTTATATTTATTACACACACATACATGCTCACCATTATGCATGCATAATCTTAATATTGATAAATCATGAAAAACAAAGGAATGAGAGAAAAAATTACGAATATAACTAAACAACCAAATACTATAGACTTATAATTTTTTATTTTCTGATATAAAAGTTGATAATGATTTTGAAAGGACCCCTTTGAAATTCTTCCTTTGGTAGGTGAACTGTAGTGACCTAAGTGCCACTTCATTGAAACTAGTTTAAGTATATTACAGCTGTTCAATAAATGCCCTCGGTGCTCAGAAAGAAGCAAAATACATAATTCATTTATTTAGTCACAATGATTTAAGTAAACTTAAATGTTCTCGTTAGTAAGTTATTGACATTCGTATCCAATTTCTGATTGGTTTGGAACTCATTTTGAGTTTTGCCCTCCGAATAATGGATTATGGCAGATCCAATGATACATGTATCATGGACTTGTTTCTTTTTTCTTAAACGTGTTTTTTTTTCAAGTTTGGAAAATGAAGTCAAAGGGGGCATTATTATTGTGTGACAAATATTACATTTCAATTTATCCCCAAAATCATTTACGCTTCATGAAATGTGGGTTTGGATAGTATCATGAATAAATTTAATATAAAGGACTCCTGACTCTAGATTCTTCCTCTCAAAAACCTTTAATTTTTTTGCAAAAAAAATTGCTTTTTATACTCCGCTAGGAACTACCTTCACGAGTAAGCGTTTGAAGAACAGGGTTACTAATATTTAAAAAAAAAAAGACGTATAAAACTGCTTTTGTCCTTTGTAATTATTTGGCCTTTTCAGGTCTTTTTTTTTGGCAAGTGCTTCTTATTGTAAAATGGTTTGAAGGTAAAGAGCAATGGATTCAAGTATCATTCTCTATTTGAATTTCAGACAAAGGTAGATAACTACAATTTATGAATTTTTAAGATAATTGTTTAGACATTCTTACACGATGTCGTTTTCAATAAATTCCTTTTAAACATAATTAACATTTTCTTTAAAATGGTGCAAACTATCCCTATCAAATTGATGCTTATTAAAATTGCTATGTATTTTAAAGTCAATCAGACATCATAAGTGATAATTTGTTGAATTTGGTCAACAGAACATTGGTTGTTTTTAGTCTTTGTCGCCAAGGACAGTACCCATTTTGATGCCAACAATTTCATTTTATTAATTGTTATTTGAAATCCACTTGCTCTGGGGCTATAAAACAAGCATTGGTTGCTGTAAATTTTACAACTTTCAGTATATAATTCTTTGGGATTCTGATCAAGTTTTACAGCAGCTTAAATGAAGCGTTTAATTTCACTCTAGTTTGCTGATTCCTTAACATAAATTTTGAATGCAGTGTCTCAAATAGCCCTGTTTACCAGCTTCTCAAAACACATAAGATGAAAAGTGGTCACATTAAATTCATTAAAGATTCAGTCATGAGAGAAAGTCAAGTCATATGATATCTATGTTGAATGTCATAGAGTTCAGATCATTATTAATTGAAAAGCCCTCGTATTACCAAATTGGTATACAAAATTCCGAATCTCACCTTTTCTGCTGCTTCGCGCATGAATTCCTTCGCCGAGTCTCTCCAAATCGCAGGAACCGTCAGTACAAACCTAACATCAGACAAGGTGACATTGGACAATCTTTTTTTCAAAGTTTCCATTAGATGTGTTTTCAAGTAATCTATTGACATAGAGAAAACTTCAATAGCTGGAACTGTTTTCCCTAATATGTCTTCCAGTATCGTGTGCCTAGACAAATGCTGAAAAAAAAAATACCGACCATCACACAATTATTTCCATCTGGTAACATCAATTTACATCACAACATAAATAGATGTTTTCATATTTACAAAAAATGCAGGAAATGAAAAAAAAGTTTCCGATCCAATCAAAACTGATGAGCAATGTTTATTATTATTTTTTTTTTTGAAAACATACAGATAAACAGAAAGCCAGCTAGACGGAATATATGGGAAAAATTGTATACCCTTCACTTTCATCACCTTCCAATCAAAACTGATGAACAATGTTTATTTTTTTTTTAAACATACAGATAAACAGACAGCCAGCTAGACGGAATAAATGGGCAATATTTATACCCTTCACTTTTTAATTAAGGGTTCATAAAATAAAATATTTTTCTAAGTGATGTATTTTAAAGTATATTTGTTAAAATTAAACCAGGAATATAGCAAGAAGCATTTTGGAAAATATTGCAAGAATTCTTATATATTTAGTAATTATGGCAGTTTAGTTTAAGGAAATTAAAAGCTATGAGTAGAATTTTTTATATCTTAACACATGTACAATGTTTTTTAACTTTAATTGAAATCGTGCTAAAACTTGGGGGAGTATAATTTTTCTGGTCTTTAGCGATTTTCATTCAAAATCATCTTTGACCTCAAAATAAGGGTGTTGTGCACATTCTAAAACTTTTATCATTTTAAAAGGCGTACAATTTGCAAAACATTGCAAGTTGCAATAAAAAAAACAAATTGATTTGGCAATATTTACATTTCCATTGTCTTTAGTCGAGAAAAAATATCAAATAGTTAATGTATTTTATTTCTCCATCAATGTACTGGTTCATCGATAGGCGAGGTCAAAAAAATCATGTGCAGGGCAGGACAAATAGAGAAAAGACGCGGGACTACTAGCACGTAGATTGGTGGAATCACTACATGTACCATATAAATTTAAAGAAAACTTTCACAGTTTTCCATTTCATGACGATGATTAATCGATTGGCGTGCGAAGTAATTTGATGCATGAACGCCGAAGGCAACTTATCACGCAAAACAATCAGTTGATCACATCATTAAATCGGAAAATAAGACAGTTATTCCTTAATACTGTTTGAAATGACATGCAGTTTGTCTGCCATATGGAATGCAAACCGCTCGATCGAGACAATTGGATACTTTTATTCGCGACGACTTTATTTCGCGATTTATCAGGAATAAACTAGTTCATGATTATTAATTTTCGCAATCAAGCGTTTTTGGATTTGTAGTCAATAGACACAGAGACTTACAGGACCTGTTTGCGGGGAGAAATATTCGCGATGAGGACGCTCTTGTGAACTTTGCGAAACTTTCTCGCATGCGAATAAAAGCTGGTTAACAGAATTCTTGATTTGATCTGTCATGAGGGGGAAAGCCAATCATAACTTTTGCATTCTTTCATATGACTTGTAGATTTTACATGTTTTTACTTTGATGTTGAACTAAGAAGTCTGAAATATTGTTTGAGTGTCATCTTTCCTGTCTCAATGGTTTTTGAGAAGTTTTTCCTATATTTAACAGTAATAATTTGAACACACTTGAATTAACACTACCCGATGATAATTTTACATGAGATTCATCTTTCCTTGCCCCCTTGGTTCTTGAGAAGAGAATTTTTAGTATGACATGCAATTTCTTTGAATAAATTTGTTATTATCTCCCCCTTGGAAGAGGGTATGGACCTCTGTTTTTTTTTTTTTTTTTTTGATTGAATTCCTTTTACACAAGGCTACTCATTACCGAGTGTGCTAAAAACAACTCAGAAGTTCTTGAGAAGAAGTTGAAAATGTGAAAAAGTTAAGGACAACAACAAAGACAACGACGACAGACAACGGACAAATTTTGATCAGGTAAGCTAAATATTTACCATCAAGTCTGTTAATACTTACTTCATCTTTATGTAATTTCATTTTGAAATGCTCAAAGTAAAAGTATTCTCTGTGAATGTTTTCGCTTGCCAAATCAGCATATAAGTCTTCAGCTTCATATCCAAAACTGTTCAATGTCTTGTCTGGGTTTAAAAGTAGACATGTCGCTGTTTTCAATGACGCTACACATGCTGATCCTGTGTACCAAGTCTGTGGAATTTGAATGTCATTTGGAGAACTTCGAAAAGAAAATGCATATCCACTATACGTGGTTCCGAAATCTATAGCTGCCACAATCAACTAGTTATCATGCGCCATGATATTCTTATGAAGAATTTGTAAAATCTAGTTTCGGTTTAACACAGGAATAAAGGGTAAATGTCAACAAGAGGACAAAAATATAGGGTGATATTGGGAAGATTAGTATTACGAGATTTTCAAAAAAAAAAGTAAAATAACAATTCGTCATGATCATTGATCATTGCATTGAGCCGTTGATACACAGTATATTTATAAAAAGTTTTCATTACGATTTCGCAAAACGGGAAAAAGATACAAAACATTCAAGATAAAATCAAAGAAGATAGACGTACTTGGCGTGCGATCTGCAGGGATCTTGTGAATAATGTATTGTTTGTTTAAATGTCCACAATTTGGTCGGTTGACGCTCATAGGAAAATTTTTAGATTATATGTAACATTGAAAAAGCTTTTGAATTTGAAATAATTTAGTCTATTTATTTTTTTTTTTAGTTCTGATAAAACAGTAACACTTTACAGAAATAATGAACACTTATCAAGATTATAGGACATGATATATGATAATAAATTTCCATAGGTCTAAAAAATCGTTACACAGAATTCATCTGATAAACGTAGCTATTGGTACCACAAAAGAAAAAAAAAACAAAAATTGCTTCATGGGAGGATCAAACCATAAACCTCTCCATTTCTAAGTGCACTAAGCTGGTTCACTAATTATTGAGCTATAACTGCTACTCAAACAATTTTAAATAAAGAATGAGAAGGAATTAAGCAGCACATTTACAAATTGATATGTTTTTTTTTTTTTTTTTTTGGGGGGGGGGGG
>PRKT01000767.1:42306-118256 GCA_003671525.1 Saccostrea glomerata
TATATATATATATATATATATATATATATATATATATATATATATATATATATATATATATATATATATATATATATATATATATATATATATATAAAATTTTATTTTATTTAATACCCTTAACTTAAATGACGTGAAGTTTAAAAATAAATACAGGCGTTGGCCATGGGCATTTACGTTCTATTGTATAAAGTGTGTTTCAATCACTACGTAGACGAGGTCCACGTTTTCAAACTTTTAACATGCGTATGGCCCTATAGTCCAAGAAGTGTAGATACGTAGTTTTTACACCGGTATTCATCTGTCCATGTTGGGTGAATTAATTTTCCCATTATATGTATGTTTCTTGGATACTACATTTAAAGCCTAAAGTTTGTAAACATTTGGATATAGTATTGTTTATGATACTTTTTACTTCATAAATGTACATTTACGGAGTAGAGACTTCCATGCATACAGTGTTCTGTTAATTTTTGTTCACTGAGCTAAGTTATGTTTGCACATTGGATATTTTATTTTTCCGTTAATTAAAAGTTGGTGATGTGGTTTATAATTGTTAAAATCATTTTAAAGAAAATGTTTATTCTTGACCTTGTCTTTTTCACGGTGTTTGGTAAGGTTTATCAGTAATGGTGTGCTATTAGTTCAATTTAAGTCAATGTGTTGTGTACACATACATGTACATTGTAGGTCCTATATCATTCTACTGTCAATACTTTGTTGTAAGCATCAAAATTTAATTTTATCCTGTCTCGGATAAAAATAAGAATTACCACTGATCGAGAAAAATATCTAATTAGTTACCTTGTATTGTTCATATACCCCTTCAAAGTGACATACTAATCATTTTATGTTTAATGTAAAAATATAATGTAAAATTAATTTGTATAGTTTATGTACATATGACCTCACATTCTTTACTAGTTTATTGTTAAAATTCCTGAAAAATTATGATTCTTTGATGTTGTGCATATGCCATTTATTGTAATAGTGTTTGCACCAATACATATTTATATTTTGCAATAAGATTGTAATTTCTCAAAAAAGTTCTCAGAGTCATTTTTGTCATTACTATTTTCCCACTTGAATTGATAATAAATTTCTACTATGTGTTGACCTCAACAGCTGAGTATTTTGGCTACTTGCACATGTTTGGCCTTGTCTATGCCACTGAAAACTATGAGATATATGTACACCTTCCTCTGTCTTTTCCATTTCTTAATTTTTTTCATTTCAATTTTAAGTCTGGCGCGGTAATCGAGAAAAGGACACTTATATACATGTACTTGCACTACGGTTGGTTTTGCCTCATCAATCTTTCATTTCCAAATAACAGATGAACGAGGTTGCACAAAAAGCCAAACTTTACTTGTACAGAATTCACCTTTTATATGCTGATATGATTTGTCGAGACGTTTTCTGAGTCCATAAGCCGTTGCCACTATGTTAATTCGGGCTATATGGAGGACAACACAAGGACACAAAGCACAACAGTCAACATGCATTTATTCAATACACATACAGCATAATTAAACGTATAACGACCCGAGTAGAATTCCAAACCCATAACATATATACTGCATTTCATCAACACCCTCCGCCCCTTTCTATGCACCATTCCCAAAATCATTCTGTATTTATATGCTTCTTTCGTGTACCCCGACACCTAGCCTCCCCCCTCTCCCACCAATTACGATTACTAGTACCAATTTGGTTTGAATTTATTTATTAAAAATTCTAAATTTAATTTTCTTAAACTTGTTTTATATTATGTGTATAAACAAAATGAAATAGTTAAAGATATGTATGCCGTGTTAAACAGTATTTTTGCACAGTTGAAACCGAACAAAACTTTCTGGAGTATGGTAAGCTTCCAAAAATGAAGCATTCTTGCAAATTCGACGAAATTTTATTCGGTATTAATAAAGTACTGGTCAGGAAAAGAACACGATATTCTCATGCATATTTATAAAGGACTGACATTTATCCTGGATCTGCGCATGTGCGCGGGAAAAGTATCGCGAGAATCATCAGGTCGAGAAAAATATTTTTTGTGACGTCTGTTCATTGAGGGACACAAATAGACCAATCAGCTCAATGAGTTGCATTTAATACATTTATGGGTTACTACATAAAATACTACATGTGTTTTTCAAAAAGGCTAGTTTTTAAAATCGCTCTCAGAAAGACTTGATGCATTATGTACATTATTATCTACTAATTATAATCCCATGCTCATATTTGCATACAAATGATTAACAATGATGAAAATTAAAGTTTCCCCACTCCATTGTACAGGTCCGTTTGTTTAGCGTTTCCCCGTGCTGTACTGCTAGTGGACATTTTCGGTTGGGTGAGCATTTACGGATCTTCAGTATGGAGCGCATTATGCGCAAAAAATATTTTATGTCAAGTACAATGTTTGGAAAGTAATTTAAACTGCTATATTTACACCCTGAATGGGATATCGTCAATTATCCCTTTAGTTTTTTTAATATGAACTACATAACATAGATAGATGAAACTTACATACCATACATCTTACCTTCTTAGAAATATAGTTGGGCTAATAAAAAAAAAATTGTGAAGGAATTCCAGGCCTCTAAAAACTATTCCAGTTTGAGGGCACAACCAAGCATTTCGATGAACACAACACCATTAAGAAAAATTAATTCTGGTAAGTAGCATCGGGTTTTTTTTAAGTGGGGGGGGGAATAGAACAGTTAGAATAAAAATCAACTAGCTCGAAGAAATCTGACAAGTAAAATAGGTTCCAATATCTTTCACAACTAAATTTTATTCATTCACTACAATTAACTGCCAAACTCCAAATTTCACTTTCAAATTAGCCTGAGCTCATGCTGTTACTTGTTAGTAGTATTCTGGTTTTGGCATTCGGTATATTGTGCAGATTTATACATGATATTCTGTGGAATACTTTTTGTTGTTTTGAATTATTAAGAAATGCAGAATGGAATGTATCTAATAACCATTTTGATTGATCAAATTACTAGTATATCATTTGTTTGTTTTAGTTATTTCATTTTGGCACAACATGGTTTCCACACTTCTTTATCCAAAGTCGCTGATTCACCCAACCGAAAATGTCCATTGAAAAGACAATTTCACGTGATTATTCCTCGGTACAAAAAGCAACCAACTCTGAGGTGCTCTCAATATTGACAATCCCTAACTCACGTGTTTGTAGTAAAAACGTAGTAGACCATCATGCTTTTCGGTTCATTCACGAGATTGGACCATTGTTTGCTGTAAACATGCGAGACAACGTGATCATGAATATTTCAATAAGAGGCGGTTTTTTATCCGACACGGAGAGAAAATATTTTTTACCAAATAATATTTCATAACTTTTAAAAGTGATGGAGTGGAATTGTCTTATTTGCAGAAAGTATATAACTTATATAACTTGATGAGACACCACATATATTTATTACTTTTAAAATAAAACACTAATACGGCATATATAGCTTTAATAACAGAGTGGTAGACTACTACATTAATGAATTCTTAATCTATGTTCAATGGATCAAATTTTGAAGTTATTTTGTATTATTTTCTTTTCAAGGAAACTGTATCTGATTGAGTGAGTTATTCTTATTCTGTGTATATATTTTTTTTATTTATCCATTTCAAGTAGGTATATTGACTATAATATAATTGCATTATGCATCAATACCTTATGCAAATTCATATTCTATCGAAATTTAATACTCTTGAAGATCTCAGAAAATTCAGAACAGAAAATTAGGAAGAAATTTGGAAGACATGTATAAAGAGTTTGTTGGTCATCACCTTACCAGTGGTTCTTTTGGTTGGATTTATTACGTTTCTTATATTGTTCGGCATTGAGAGAGACATTGCTAACAATACGTTGTTAAGTATCCAACATTTTGTCCTAATCATTAGAAAATGTCCAGAAATGGCCGAGCCAACTCGTACTAAGTAAACTATTTTTTTTTCCTCATTATAATTTATATTTAAATAAAAAGCGCGGGGTCACATACAATGCATTTGTGTTTATACTCTGTTCTAATACAAACTCTTTTAAGAAATGGTTATTACAATACAAGTGACTGGTCGAAGATAAACATTTCTTTGCAAAGAATACTGTATACATAATGCAAAATATACTGTATACATAATAAGAAAATGTTGTAAACAATACATGTAGGTTTACATTCTAAATATCATAATCAATTAGGAATTTTACAATCAAGACAGACATTATAGATCGCTATCTTGTATGCCCCCGCAGACACCAATGACAAAACGTCATCGCAATGGACGCAAAAGGGTGCATTTGAAAATGTATCGGAATACTTTACCATTCAAATGAAGATCTTTGGTCAACTGTTGCACAGTCTTAAGTTATAGTTGTCTTTGGAGGATCATGCCCTTCCATTTGGTCATGCTAAAAGAGGCTTAAATTTAACGATTTAGATGCAACCAAGGGAGAGCATGATGCTGTGACTGCACATTGTGATTGTCAAAGAGCCGTATATGGGTGGGTGGGTATAGTAAGATTGAAATGCGGATCCAGGATGCTGCAATATTAGGAACTTTTTAGGGCATGTTCAATTAGGACATCGACAGAGTACCCTTTACCATAAAAGCTGTTTGAAAATCAGTCCTACTGGTATATAATTCATTCTGTTTTTCACACCATGAGCTTCTCCATATGAGTGAAAAATTCTCGAGAGGGACGTTAAACAATATACAATAAATCAATCTACTCACACCATTACACAACCACTATGTCTATCAAACACCTGAGGGAGTTTTAGGTTAAAAGTTAATTAAGAAACTTAGGGAATCTGATTCTTACATCAGTCTCTGCAATCTACATTGTTGTGAGAACATTAGAATGAATTGCGATTTTTCTAGCATTCGGTTGTAAATTGCAAACAATTGTATAAGATATTCTGTGTAGTTCAGGGATGGTTATCTGTAGAAGACACCATTGTGAAACGTTGATGAAAATGAAATACTGAAAAAATCAATTTCGCATTTGTGACGCGTGGTCTCAAAAACATATTTTGCAATCATTTGTTGTACCAAGCTGTTGGTAACTGTTTTCTTTTTTGGGGGTTAGATATAGTACAACCTGAAATATCTTACAGTAGTAAAATGTGAACACCTTCTTCCAGTTGCTCAATTTTCTTTCTTATTTGTATTCAGATACCGCATTTTTGAATAGCGTCAATTTTCAAGGAAAAAAAATAAATATATGTATCCAGATCCTCAGCTTTTGATTGCCATGCAACTAACGGATGTGGATAGGAAATCACCAAAAGAAAGTTGTAAAAAAGGACAAAATTTTAACAGTTTGCAAAACCATGATTATATAGTGAAAATTAAATGCATTATTTCATTGAAAATAGTCTTCTCTGCTCCTAGGCATAAAAAAAATCAACTACTACTGCATAGTTATGTTAAATAACATTATCTATCCCAACATTTTGAATTTCATGGTCCCAGGGTCTGGGGTTCTGGTGTTAGGACGGAGAACTAGTAATTATACATGTATAGTGAAAAATTAATTCTTTGAATATCTTTTTTTCTTCTACTGGGTATTAAACAAACTAAGTAAATAGTTATAATGAGCTAGAGTATCCTTTCAAAGATTTTGAATTTGATGACCCCTGGGTCAGGGATTCTGGTGTAATGGCGGGGCTCTTTTGAATACATAGTGAAATACAGGAATCTGGTGTTCCGGTGGGACTCTTTTGATTATAAAGTGAAAATGTATAAGTTCTTTAAAAATCTTCTCCCTTGCTCAATCCTGGATAATAAACCAATGGATTATGTACATAGTTTTAATAAGGAAGAATGTTTCTTCTCAGTTTGTGAGTTTCAGAGACACTGGGTCAGGGAGTGAAACATTATTTTAAAAAAAGTATATTTTTATTGAGTTTTTTTTTTTATTGTAATTATGTAATTGTGGTTTCCTTAGCCTTTTATGTAACTGTTTCAATCAATTTTGATTTGTCTAGAAAAATACAAGCATTTAAAGTTCAGATATTCTAATATATCAGTCATTGCTATCTTTTGCTTTGGTGCATATTTTTTCTTGATCCAGACTTTGTATAATGGGATATTTCTCTTGGTATGAGGGTTAGGCCAGGAATTATCAAATATTGCATGATGATATTCTCCGTGTATGTGCATAGTGGAAATTCGTTATGATTCCTAAATGGACAGGAAAGTTTATAAACGGCCATTAACTTTTCCTTAAGAACTATGTAAATTGTTATGTATGTTTTCATTTAAACATAATAGAAACACATTTTACAAAGGCAAACATGTGGTTTAAAGAACGACTGGAAATATTTGAATGGTGAGTCGTAAAAAAGTTGAACATATTTGATCAATTCAAGAGAAAAAAACGTTATCATATACTGAGTATTCCTCATTGTTATATTTCAATGAAGTTATACATTTCGTGAATAAATTCTCAAAAATTCTTTCAAGAAATCTGTATTTCAAAACTAAATGACGTTATAAATAACATAAACAACTTCGTGGCAAATATCAATTTTCTTAGATCTTGACAAAATTTATATCTTTTTATAGCTATTGTCCTTTTTTCACAGACACACCGTGGACTGCACGGGGCTCTATGATAGGGGTATTTAAATCCCCGGAATGTATAATCATATTTCCATTGAAAAGAGGAGAGATAAACTTTCTTTGCCTACAAGTCTACTGTGATATGGAAACATAGGGGGGGGGGGGGCTGGACGGTAAGGATAATTGATTTTTTTTTATTTTATTGTTGTTTGGCCTCTCCTCAAGGATTATTTCACTCATTCTAGACGCACGTTTCAAGTTTGTTCAAGTCTTTTCACTATGGAGTATGGTGGGTGATGGTGAGGGATCAACTTTTATATGGGAGGACAAAGGATGAAAATTGAAATCCTTTCAAAAAGGGCTATAATATAAGTCTTATTGCAGTTGAAGTATCGGCAGATTTAGCGAATTCTTATTTTAATATTCAAGTATCCCAATACCTGAATTGCCCTGATTTTATTTATAGCATCATCATATCATAAGCTTTTTATTTCAATCTGTTTATATATACTTACAAAATCCCTGTCTAGTTAGTACAGTAAGCAACGGCACCAACGATAGTGGGAATCATGGGATAATTTGCATAACATGCGAAGCTATTTTAGCATATAGGTCACAGTCAAAGTCACAAGATCATTCACCTCGGTGTCATTTGAAGGAACTTAATGAGTGGAACTGCACACGGACACCTGACAAATGGTTGTTGTTAAACAACCCCTATAAGTATGAAGTCTCTTCCATAGTTTGAAAGTCATGGCGAAGGTTAAAGTTGACAACAGGCAAACAAACATACAGACAGGACAAAATCAATATTAGGCCCTGGATCTATAGATCCGGGCGCATAAAAATATATTAGATTATATTTTTAAAACATTTTTTTTTACTCAATCTGAAAAATAATGTTTTTATATTCACTTTATGATATAAATGAAGGTAATACAAAGAAGAGTGTCCGGCGAGGTGAGCTTTGAACGGCATTGGAAAGAATATAAGATGGGCTTTGGAGACATTTCTACAAGCTATTGGATTGGTAACAAAAAAACATACACACAAAAAAATATGAAATGAAAAATTTAAAATGAATTAAAGAAACAAATCATGTACAAAAATAAAATTTATGCTAATTGCATAATTTTAAGCAGATAAGAATACTATTTTTGTATGCCCAAAACCGAATATATACTTTCATAATTGGTCATTTGAATATCATTCAACGTTGCGCCATTACAATATATAAGATGATTTCTTGTCTTGTTAGAAACTCAGGTATTCGGATGCAAAGGTCGAAAAAAAAAATTCTCGCATATACGTCTTTAACCCATCCGATGGATAATATTCTTTACCTTAAATGACTTTCTTTCAGTAAAGCTGTCAGGTAAAATTGTTTGAAACCTTTTGTCTGTTGATAAGGGCAGTAAAAATCTGCCTCAAATTCTAAAAATAGAAAGAAAAGCTTCTTATGATTTGGAACTCATTGAAATTTTTTGCAAGACGTATGGCAAAACAAAGGTAAAACAAACAGACAAAAATCTAGGGAAATGAATTACGTACATGTAATTTGTTGACCGAAATACAATTTCTGAGTACGGTTAGATATATAGATAAACAAAACATCATTTTTTGTGACCATAGTTATAGCATATTTAGATTCAAATATTACTTCATTAGATGTATAGGATAGCTACAAGCTTTTTTTTATTTTACCTTGATCGTTTTATTTCATATTATATCTTATTTTTATCGCTAAAAGTTTTCTGTGATTTTTGTTTTTCATTATTTCAAATTTGGAACTGCTATGTAAGATAATATTTTTTAATTACAGGAAATGACGTCATACACAAACTCACGAAAGAAAATAGTAGTTCCCTTTACATTGAAATAACTCTCTACAACGAAACAGTCATGTTTATAGGATATGAATTTTTCTTCATCAGCAATGAAAGCACTGATTACAGACTTAATATTAGTGGAAAAGCAACAGGAAACTTGGATATGTAATGCAATATTATTCACCATTTGAAAAATACCACCTATTCATTAATCTTTCCAATTTGCATGATCAATATCATTTTCTTCAAAAAAAAAAAAATCCCCCTATATTTCATTACCCGTCACTTTACTGTATTGATACAAGATTGATATTGCCGGACTATTGTCTACACTTAATCAGTACAACTAAGCACATAACAATTTCGTCAGTGTTTAATGTGATTTGTTTAAAATACTTTTTATCAGCAATATGAAGTTATCCTATATTTTTCCAAATTGTTCATATGGTGAGATTTCTTTCCACTAAAAAGTAAATAAAAAAGTCACATTAGTTTCAGTATTCTTTTTATTTCCTTTGATATGAATTATTGTACACATGAACTTCTCATTCGTCTATTTAGGTAAAATAGTAATTTCCTTTAGCGTATTTTAAAATAATCTCAAATGTTTACAATCTGTACCTTCTACGATAAAAAATATAGCACAAATGTTATCAGTCATAAAATGTTATGTAAAAGATAAAATACTATATAGTATATTGCATTTCTGAATCATATATAATTCTTTGGATTTATTTTATTTTATTTATTTTTTTTTTTTTTTGGACAAATTTATCAAACAAAAGTTTATAACTGCATAAAGTTACAAGTAATGATTATTAATACCAACTTCGAAACATCCTCTTTAAAATGTATAACACTAGCTATATAATACCTGTATCGTTTTATTTCAAACGAGTTATCGCAGCTCTTTTTGAATTTCAAAAGAGTTATCGCAGCTCTTTTTTGAACTTTAAACGAGTTATATCAGCTCTTTTTGAATTTCAAACGTGTTATCGCAGCTCTTTTTGAATTTCAAACGAGTTATTGGAGCTCTTTTTGAATTTCAAACGAGTTATCGCAGCTCTGTTTGAATTTCAAACGAGTTATCGCAGCTCTTTTTGAATTTCAAACATGTTATCGCAGCTCTTTTTGAAAAAAACAGTTTGTAATATACTTGAATGTGTACTACATTGATAATATTGATAATTTCACTTACAGAAGACAGAGTAAGGAATGTTCCATCAACAGACATTATCAATGGGGCGAAATGTAGTACTTTTGACAGGGATAATGACCGAAGCAAGACGTTAAGTCGTGCTTTTGATCACCAGGGAGGATGGTGGTATAATAGTTGCCATGATGTGTACCTTAATCTGCTGAGTGGCCTCAACCTTGGTTTCCTACCTTATCTGCTGGGTCTAACATTACCAATACAAGGATGATGATCAGGCGCAGAAAGTCGTCGTAATGTTAAAAAATGTTCGGCCAGGATTCCATCAATAGAACTGTCTGTATATGCTATTCATTCTAAATTGATGGAAATCTTCCAAGATGTAAAGAATTTTTTTTCTGTGTGTGTGTTTTTGTTTTGCCAGTCTTGTCCTTCTTATAAGGGAAACCAGTGATATTTCGCAAATCAGCTCATTTGTTTAAAAGTGATCAAGCCTATAATCTGCATAAACCATTTTCAGATAAAAGTAAAACATAGAAAAATAGTTTTGACTTATGATTAACAGTCCGAGACCTATACGTCAATGTTTGATTTCTTTTTATGCGCCCGGATCGATAAATGCAAGGCGTATATTGTTTTTGTCCTGTCTGTTTTTCTGTTTGATGGTTTGCCTGCTTGTCTGTTGAAATCTTCAACCTTCGCCATAACGTTTGAACCTAGAGATATAGAGATTTCATATCTGGTGTGCATACTTCACTTATAAAGTTCTTTAAAAAAACACCAAGATTAATTATCTTGTGACCTTGACTGTGAGCTGCATAAAACTTATGCCGTACCTTTCGAACCATAGGAGATAGAGAATTCATATTTGGTATGCATACTTCACTAATTAAGCTCGTACAAATGACACCAAAGTCATTGACCTTGTGACCTTGAATGTGACCTTCATGCTAAAAATATCTATTTTCGAAATTTTGCCATAACTTTTGAATCATAGAAGATATAGGGTCCATATTAGGTATGCATACTCCACTAATAAAGTTCTTTCAAATAACATTAAATGTAATGACCTTGTAAACTTGTGTCCTGGACTGTGATCTATATGTTGAAAATAGTTTCTGTAGCTTTGTTGCCACCGGGTGCATGGTGTTTCACAAACACATTTTGTTATATTTTTATTTTTCTTTCGTTGAAAACACTTTCCAAAAGCTATTTTACTTTTTGATACTAATTACTGATGTAAAGTTGTTATAAAGTATAACAGCTAGTTCTTTGCAATTACAATTACACTTTCTCTCTGAAAACACAAATACAGTATAGCAAATAACATGAATGAAGTCTATCCATCGGTTTCTGTGAATTGTTCTTGTGTGTGTTGTCCAAATTCTTCCTTGTTTCACTTTTATGAAGTTGTACAATTAATGTCTACAAATAATATCTTATATACATCTTATATACATTACAAGATCTAGTTAGGAAAAATCTCCAATTATTATATAATAAACTCCTCAAAAGTTAATAAGAAACATGAAGTTGACTAATAACTAAATGTTATTTTTAAAAACATATTATACTGAGTTGTTCGTGGGTTGGCCTTTGTCTTTCCGTTTGGTTGATATATATGTAAAATATGTAATGGATATTGTATAAAATTAAAATCATCAGACTGTTTGAGGCCCCTTATGCCTACAGGTTCTTATGAATTTTTAATGTTAATGGTAGTGATTGAAAAGAGCTGCTTAATTCGACGGAAGAACATCTGCATGAACACAACAAGATTGTTGCTCCGGTTTGATGTCCACAACAGGCGACCAGATACCGGATATTATGTTCTCTTCAGAGGAACTTATTTTTTTTTTTTGTCAAAATTTGTTGTTGAAACGCAAGAATGGCAACGCGCACATTCCCAAAATACTATATTCAGTGTAATTTTCGAAACGAAATCAATAGGTTACCATGACGCTCAGATCTCTTTAACACATGCCCTTATCACAACCTTATAACCCCGAGTTATAAAATATATCTATATTCATTTTCATTATAACAAGAAAACCAAAATGCACAATGTTTTGACTCAATTTAATAAAGACTTTAATCTTTTAAATTAACGTAAAAATGCAACACATGCGCATTATATATTAACTAATCCCTTTTTCCCTCGCAATGTTCGTTTGCGTTAATTAAGTTTGCAACATTACAAATGTCTCTTAACGTCTCATGTCTTTTGAGCACGTCAGTTTTGAAAGGGGCTATATTTACATTAAAGATTAACGAAATGAACAATTATGAAGAGGGAAAATGAGAGATGTAATGTAATGTAAGCATTGAATTCATAATTTTGGATGCCGTCGGTCTCATAACACACCTGGCCGTGCCGACAAATTAAATGCCGCACGTGGTATAATTAATATCTACCGGAGTTTAAAAGCATTACGTACATGGATCTGTGAGTAAAAGTCATCAATTTGCCTAAAATCTCCCCGACCACAAAATATCACATTATTAAAAAGTAAAACACTGCCTACAGAGATATAACTTCATTTATTTTAGCTAAAAAGTGAGACATTCCGTACAGATGTGTGCCAAAAGTGAATATATCTTTTTTCTATATATATATATTTCATTGAAAGCAACATTTTGTAATATCACTGGCAAATGGTCAATTTTTGTCCAATTTATAATTTATTTCATTACGTAAACCAGAAAATTTGTAGTTATCTTTTTTAAAAGATTATTTCATATTCAGTTTTTAGTAAAAGATAATTCGTCACTTAAGATAAGATCTAAAATTCAAGATCAACGCTAACTATATAATTCATTGTAAGTATGTTACTAAAATTTTCATGTCACAATCAAATTACATTATTTTTAATAATATCATTGCTGATTAGATAAAAATTGTTGCTTGTAACAACTACAACACTTTCTTGGATTATCAAGAAACTTGTGATGAAATCTGTCAAGAATTGTCTTACCAGTGATTTTACAAAATGTTGTTTTCAATGAAATATAAGGAGAAAAAAATATTTTTATATTTACTTTTGGCACTGTACCTTGACTCGCCTTGTGATACCTTTTTATTACTTTTTGTAGGTTAAGCTTACAATTTCAGTTTGACATATTACTCCAGCCAAGATAAATAATGATTCATCCTAAGAAAGAATTGTGATTTTAAAATATCGTGCCTTATCTACACTACGTTTTAAACAGGGACTTAGCAGCTGGATATTTAGTCTGAACAAGCTAATTCAGAAAATTTGTGTCCCCCGCTTAGGGAAAAAGTAAACCATGCGCAGTTCGGGGAGTAAAATTATTAATTGTATACTGAAGCAAATAAAATATGCCAATATGGATATAAAGGTTTGATTGATTATTCTTTATTATGTGTGCAGAAAATCATTTTATATGGAATATTTATAACACTGTAATGATGATTTTATATGGAATATTTATCACACTGTAATGATGATTTTTTGAGTGTGTACAAGCCAGACCTCATAAATTTTTCATTTCACATTCTGAATACTATCATTTAGTAAAATAAAAAAAGTCTTTCGGACAAAAATGGATCGTCCGGGATGCGAACCCTAGCCCTCTCACGTGTGAAGCGAAAAACATACCACTAGTCCACGGGGCTGCTTGAATATGGCGTGAATCATATATAAACATGAAGTCACATACATGTATATATTCACGCTCGATATATTGTCCGTCTTTCTGTCTGTCTGTAACGCTTTCGTTTCCACACGATATCTCGAGAATCCTTTGAGCTTTTGCAATGAGATTTAGCATAGAAACTCCCTATGGAGTAAAGAAGACCCCTATTGATTTTGAGGTAAAAAGGTCAAAGGTCAAGGTCATAAATAAGCAAATTCTGTCTGTTAAAACACTTTCGTTTCCACACGATATCTCTAGAACCATTTGAGCTATTGCAATGAAATTTATATAACAACTCCCTGTGGCCTAATGAAGACCCCTATTGATTTTGAGGTCAAAAGGTCAAAGTTCAAGGTCGTCAATTTATACATTCTCTCTGTGTGTAATACTATTATTTCCGGGCGATATTTCAAGAAGATTTTGAGCTTATGCAATGAAATTCCCTAGGACGTCTCTCGCCCCTCTCAAAGTGCCCCGCCCCCTTTGTTTTATTAGTATTTATAGTATTACATGTCGCTATTTTTAGCGCAGGGGCATGAGGAGAGTTATTGCGTTTAAAACAGGTTCTCGGCGGACTTTATGTTCTTATTACATCTATTAGAACTGTTTAATAAAGGCTAAATAAATCAAACACCATGGATTGTGTAAAATTTGGAGAATACCGAACATGAAAACATGAATATATACATGTATGTGACTTCACTTCTGCATATACTTCACACTATTTAAAGCAATTCCGTGGTCTAGTGTTTATGTCTCTCGCTTCAAATGTGAGATGTCCCGGGATCAAATCTCGGTCGAACCCTTCTTTTTTTTTTAAATACTTTTTTTTTTCTTAATGATAGTATTCACCATGTGAAAAGAAAAATTTATGAGGTTATAAAATCATCAATACAGTGATAAAAATTCCATCTAAAAAATCTTCTATACACATAATGAAGAATAAGCAATCAAATCTTTATATGCATATTGACATACATGTATTTTATTTGCTTCAGTATACATGTATACATTTAATAATTCTACAAATTCAGTCAGGGGGAGCCGACTTTTTCCCTAAGCGGGGGACACGAATTCTCTGAATTAGCTTGTTTCTTATTGTTTTTTATTCATTTCAAATTTATTATATATTTAATATTTGCTGGTAAATTCAGACAAGACTGAAAACCTTTGGTTTTGAACCAATATTTTTCTCAATTTCTGTGATATAGCTCTTTTATTGTAACACCTAACTAATTTGTTCTTAGCAATAAGGATATACACCTATATATTTCAAAATATTTAATATTAAAATATGGGCGCGATTGATTGGTCTACACCTTACTACACCCGGTGTAGACGATTTACACCTCATAATCAAGTGAAATTGGGTGTAGTGCGGCAAATTCAATATGGACGTCAAAATTTCAACCAACTTATGTTGGCCTATTTGCAGACGATTTTTTAAAAAAATATTTGTTGCGACTGTGAACATTCTTTTAAAACCATTTAAAAACAAAACATTTTACAAAATGCAAAGAATTTTTTATCAAATATTTTTCTAGCTGCCCATAATTACCCCTATAATTAAATATATAGCCATAGTCATATATATATAGAGACTTAATCACCCAAACTTGCAAAATTGGCAAAGTTTTTAATTTTACAAATTATAAAGTTTTTCATTTTCCATAAAATGCACAAATCATGGTCCACTAAATTACTAAAAACAATTCATCACAATCAAGCTATCAAATACTTGACAGTAAACTCAAATACAGAAAAAGAAATTCTGCAGATTTATCGTCTTGTCATTTGTCAGCCATATTGAAAGGTCGGTGTAATTACCTACACATGCCCTGCTCAGGGTGTAGAAGGTGTACACCAAAAGTGTACACTTTTGCACTTGATTATGAAAAAGTGTACACCGGGTGTAAGGTGTAGACAAATCAAGCTCACCCTATTATATGAATACCTAAGTGCAAAAAAACTGAATCGTGAAAACACAACTCAACACATCTCTGTTCAACCTTTCTTGAATAACAAAATTAAGTATTTAAGGAGAAACCTTTTTGAGTCATGACCAATTAATAATAAGCACATGCCCAATACATGTTGGACAGAATGAAGGTATCCAACAGGCATTGGACAGGTGTCCAATACCTGTTGAGTTGTATTTTGACGAAGGGATTAAACTACCCAAGAACAATTGAATATGTGTACATTGTCCAATATCATTTGGGTTTCTTGAATTTCCTTATCAAACTACAACCCAACAGGTAATGGACACCTGTCCAACTCCTCTTGGATATCTACATCCCTCCCAACAGGTAATGGACACTTGTCCAATTCTTCTTGCGTATCTTGAATTGTTTCATCAGAATACCACCCAACAGGTAATGGACATCTGTCCAACTCCTCTTGGATATCTACATCCCACCCAACAGGCAATGGACACCTGTCTAAAACTTGGGTTTCTTGAATTACATCATCAAAATACAACCCAACAGGTAATGGACACCTGTCCAACTCCTCTTGGATATCTACATCTCACCCAACAGGTAATGGACACTTGTCTTATTCTTGGGTTTCTTGAATCTCCTCATAAAATACAACCCAACAGGTAATGGACACCTGTCCAACCCCTCTTGGATATCTACATCCCACCCAACAGGTAATGGACACTTGTCCAATTCTTCTTGGGTTTCTTGAATTGTTTCATCAGAATACCACCCAACAGGTAATGGACATTTGTCCAACTTCTCTTGGATATCTACATCCCACCCAACAGGCAATGGACACTTGTCTAATTCTTGGATGTCTTAAACAGCATCATCAAAATACAACCCAACAGGTAATGGACACCTGTCCAACTCCTCTTGGATATCTACATCTCACCCAACAGGTTATGGACACTTGTCCAATTCTTCTTTGGTTTCTTGAATTGTTTCATCAGAATACCATCCAACAGGTCATGGTCATGCGTCTAACTCCTCTTGGATATCTACATCCCACCCAACAGGCAATGGACACTTGTCTAATTCTTGGGTTTTTTGAGAATCCCCCATCAGAATACTACCCAGCTTGTAATGGACACCTGTCCAATTCCTCTTGGATATCTTCATCCCTTCAATAGTATATAAACTAAGAGGTATTGGACATTCTTCCTGGGTTACTCAAATCTTTTTCATAAGAAAGAAAACCCAATAGGTTTTTGGACATTGGTTCAACTCTTCTTGGATATTACATCCCAACATTAGAATAAAACCCAACAGGTGAATGTTACCTGTCCAATTCTTCTTGGGTTACTTATTCCTTTCTTTAAAATTGTCAAATTTGTCTTGGATATTTATACATGTATTCTTGCATTAGATTGCAAACCAGATAAGTATGACATTTGCCTTTCCTAGTTGAATTCAAATTTATCTGCATCAGCATACATAAGTCCAAAACATATTTAATTCTTTAATTCTAATATTCTACATCTCATTCAGTGTACACTTTACAAATGATAGGAAACATATAAGCATTTTGTGCCTAAACTATTTGGCTTTTAAAGAATTTTATAACCATGTTTGCAAAATTTAAATTTAAATATTGGAACTTGGAGCAAGTCATTACAGGTAGAGCAAGATGCTGAAAACCATATAGATAAATACATCACACCCTTGATAAAATATTTGCCTTCAGTTGCTAAGATTGTGTTGTATTATATGGAAAATTTCTATAATCCTGTTTTTTACAGATACATGTACAATGCATATTTTCCCTGTAATAATAAAAATACTTCTGAGATGTAAAAGAATGGATTAAATAGTCACCGATGTTAAAAGATATTACATGATCTCATTAATCTGGTTTGGAAATCACAAACTTAGTTTTGAAGCCGATAAAACAGTGTCGCACCAGAAAACTCAGTTACAAGTACAATGAATGAATTCGTATCAAAACTTTAGAATAATTGATGCACTATGTCCAAATCTTTGCGACAAATCGGGATAAAGATATTAAATCAAATAATCACTGTTATAAGTCTTAGAGCTAGAGAAAAGTCATTACATGCCCAAATTTTACATGTAAGACTTTGATCCTATATTCCAATAAATGTCAAAATGGTTTTATTTTTGTTTTTGTTCAATACTTTCTTCTCTAGGGTCTCTCATGGCCTATACTCTATGATACCTCCATTGACCTTGCTCTTTTATATTGCCATATGTTTATCCAGTAGCAGTGGTTATGCTCAGGCAATCTTTGAAATATTCCTCATTTCATGCATCTCCTTCAGTTCTGCCTCTGTCCATTTTATTCATTCTGCAATTAGATAAAGGCATTTCTTTGCCGTATAAAACATGTTTTTCTAGACTACAGCAAGATCACCCTTTATGTTGATCAAACCCAACCAAGAAGTATATTTCTTATTCAGAAATATGTACTGATAAATAAAATGGAAGAAAAACTAAATTCTATCAACTCTTTTTTCTTCTTCTATGTCTAACTGCATCTTCATCCTACCCCCCATCCGCCATAATTTTATCAAAATGGAATCATCATTCAACACACAAACGATGTTGCATATTAATTAGACAGTATGTTAGTTTCTGATTGTTAAGGAGATTTTAAAAAGATTCTACACCTATTCATTGCACATTTTAGACTTCTAATGTAACAGTATCAGTACATTAGGGGTACATAATCTTCAAAAACATCTCTACACTTAATGATAAAGCTTTCACATTAGTACTGTTTTTAGCCCAATGGTTCTGCTAAAGAGGATTTAAAATTGACCCAAACCTTACTAACTGCTTTGAAATTATATTGACAGGGACAGAGACACACTTGACACTTCACCCCCCCCCCCTTCCTGGGGTATGGTTTGCACAAAATTTAATTAAAATTGACTTAGCTGGATAGAAGTTGAAAATATGAAAAATTACAGTTAAACATTATGAATAACTTTCAGCACATCAGACATGAAGTAGTGATCCTTAAATAAAATACACCTACAAGATGAAGCTGTTTTATTCCTTATAAGTGATATCTAGTATTGTTTCTTTTCCTGTATCAAAACAAAATGTTATACATGTATAAGCAGAACCTATGACCGTATAGTAGCCCAGTATTTACTTTACAATTAATTAAGTTCTAAAACCAACCCTCAGATGCCCTTAAAACAAATGATTCAAGACTGGCAAAGGTAAAGGGCATCTGAAGAATTTAAAATAAAATGATAATACAAACAATCAAACAGTGTGCATGAAAATGTTGGCAAACACTAGAAAAAACACTAGGTACTTTCTCAAACTTAACATGAATACTAAAGAGGTTTTATGTAGCTGTATTGCACATACCAAAAGCTTTCCTGCAGTTAAAGGTTGGTTGCCTAGTAGTTATGTAGTATGTACAAGTTTTTCCCTCTATCTCTTCTAATTTAAGAAAAAAAGTCTCTGAAAATCTTATGGTTGGCATGAAGTATTCCTGTTCATTTTACTGATTACTTACCATTGTCCTATTTCTGAGGGTTATCTTCTGATGAGAGTGTTCTCTGCAATGTTCACAATTGAAGTTCCTGTTTGACCTGTAACATGTTGAAAATCCTCAATGAACATGATTATGGTTTTCATTTCCATTGCAATTATGATTACTTTTATAAAAAAAAAATCTAAACCAATTTATTGTAACATAATACTTAGGAAAATATTTATGTAATATCAATGGAAAAAAGGAATCATTATCTCCAGTTATCCTAGAATCACAAGTAAGCATTAATCATATAAATTTACATACGTAAACCCATTAGCTTTTTGTGCTATTAAATCATAGTCATCGCTGTGCAATAAAGGAAATCAAGAACTAATCCACAGCTTTGTGGCAATAAATTTACTATCCCCCAGTAAAAAATGAAAAGCCCAAATATAGAGGCAAAAATTAAAAAGTAACATTGAAAAAAAGTTCATCGTGAAAAAATCAGGATATTAACTACAGATGACTCTTTATAGAATTAAAGTTTAATTTAATTTTCGCCAGTAAAATTTAATCATATATCACGAAAGATGAATGAGCTTATTTTCGTAGGTAAAAAAATTAAAATTTTCGCGTTATAACGCGAAACTTTCGCGAATAAACGCGTAACTTTCGCGTTATAACGCGTAACTTTCGCGTTATAACGCGTAACTTTCGCGATATAATGCAAAATTTTCGCGATATAATGCGAAACTTTCGTGAATAAACGCGTTACTTTCGCGTTATAACGCGTAACTTTAGCGTTATAACGCGAAATAATTTACATATAATAATGTTACTCAGGAAAATTGATCTTGACTGACAGATTAGAACAGGAACACATACGGGAACTCTCAGAAATTTTATTAAATAAAATATTTATAAAATAAATCTTCCTCAGAAGATGTACTGGAAAAATGATGCAAGAATAGGATAGATTAGTCATCAGAATATTTTCTTAACCTTTCCATTGAATTAATAAAATGAGTTTTACTTTCTTGTAAATGTTTTTTAATTGTTAAAATTAAATTTTATTCTTTAGAGTGATTATTTTTCAAGGAAAATCCGCACTTGACACTTTTTTCATGCTTTTTTTTAATCGGTAACATTTACTGCAACTGCATCACTAGTAAATTAAGCAAACAATCATTTTGGACAAAAAATTACACACCGTAGAAACATTACGTTTAAGTTAATGAACAATGTATAATTTCATGAGCTTAACGGTTCGATCATATGATGCTGTTTAAATAACAATTATAATTGGATATTGTTAATTACAAATTTATTGAGGAGGTGGAGGGGTCTCTAAATTTTCTACAATATTTATATATTGGGTAATAGAGAAGTTCGAGGACTAGCCATAAATAAAAACTATGAAGGTATACACCAGACTTTGTACACTATCGTCAATGTTTTCGTAAGCAATGGAATGACATCGTGGTGCAACCTCAAAATAGGATATCGTATTTCCACAGTGAATCCAGCGGAGACAAATGAAAATCTGGTATCCAATTGTCACTAATGCGGTGGGACACAATTGTCAAATTTACCTCATTTTAAGATCTGTATCTCAATAAAATAAAATAATTTCAAATTCTCCAGAGAGTGCATAAAAAAGACGCCAAAAAGTGGTCATTTTCCCTAAAATTAATAATCTTCAAGTTCAATTTTTGGAAAACTTGCATGAACTTTGAATTGTTTGAGAAAGACAAATTGTGACGGTAAAGATGGATTTAATAGCAAGAAAGCTTACAATTTATTTCAAATAGTCCACGATCAAAATAGCCTTTTGCTTATCATTGAATTGATTAAACTTGATGTCAAAATCAAAAGAAAGTTGAGACTAAAGCAAATGTCTAATAAAAAAAAGAAATTTTCGCGTTATAACGCGAAAGTTTCAAGTTAAATCGCGAAAATTACGCGTTATATCGCGAAAGTTTCGCGTTATAACGCGAAAGTTGCGTGTTTATTAGCGAAAGTTTCGCGTTATCTCGCAAAAGTTTTGCGTTATAACGCGAAAGTTACGCGTTGATTCATGAAAGTTACGCGTTATATCGTGAAAGTTTTGCGTTATGACTCGAAAATTACGCGTTTTTACGCGAAAATTACGCGTTATATCGCGAAAGTTACGTGTTTATTCGCGAAAGTTTCGCGTTATAACGCAAAAAAGTGATTTATTTTTACTTACAAAAATGAGCTCATTGGGCTTTCGTAATATATAAATTAATGATTACAAAAAAAATGAAAAAAAAAGATTTTAAATATTCCTTTTCTGGTCATTCACTAGTTCGTCTGATTAAAACGAAGCAAAAATCATTTTGTTTTCATCTTGAATCATTTAAAGCCATATATGGCGTATGTACATTAGAAATTATTAGACCAAAATTATAAGAACGTATTATTTGTATCATTAATTTATATAAACATGATAAAGATAGAAATTTTCCGTAAATTACAAAATCTAAGTCAATTGCGTTATAAAGATATTAAAATTTAATTTGGATTCTCGGAATTTTCTCCGACTTGGAAGAAAATACAAAAGATTTAAATAACACATTACAAAGAAGATAAAATCGTATTATTAGATAAAACGAGGTGTTCTCTGTGCTCCGAATTGTATGAAAAGCATTAATTTAAATGTATTTACTATATCTCTTCACTTAATTTTGTATTTTTCAAAATATATTTTTTGATCAGTTACGCCATATATGGCTTTGAAAAAAGCTACATAATTGCATGACACTTATCATTGAGCTGAAAATCAATAGGGCTCTTCCTTAAGCCACAGTAAGTTGTTATGTAAAATTTCATTGCAAAAACTCAAAGGGTTCTCGAGATATCGCGTGGAAACGAAAGTGTTATAACAGACAGCATTTGCGAATTTATGATCTTGACCTTTGATTTCAAAATCAAGAGAGGTGTTCCCTAAGCCACAGGGAGTTGTTATGTAAAATTTCATTGCAAAAGCTCAAAGGGTTCTCGAGATGTCGTGTGGAAACAGAAGCGTTACATGCAGCCACAAAGTATTCCTGAATAAAGGGTACTAGTATTCAAATTTGTTCAAATGAAGGGCCATGTCAGAGATAGAAAGAGATATGAAAATGTGTTAAATACACTTTTTGACACTGGTAGTTTTTGTATAATGACACATAGCATAATAAATAAGGTAAAATGACTTGTGTTTATTTAATTTAAAAAAAAAAGAAGTAAAATATTTAAAAGGTTTGTTTTCTTATTAAATTCGCGACCTTTTTTTCAGAATAATCTAATTCTGTTTGAAACACTTTATTTGATTGGGTAAAATTTTAATTTTTATCGTAAGAAATGGGTTGCCCATTAAAATGTCTAACGTCAAAAACGTATCAATCCACCTGACGTTGCATTAAAATTTAATTTTATACATCATCTTTTTTCTTAAACCCCAAAAATTTAAGGAATGAATTTAAAGGCTACCCATTTTAAACAGGTATTAACTGGTTTGGAAGGGGTTTATAAAAAAACAAACTGTTCCAACCCAGTTTATACCGAATAAAGTAGGTAGCTATTAAATGCATTCCTTAAACATGCCTGAACATTTGAAATGAATTAAAATATCATACAGCAATAAAAATTATAAAATTATAATTTTTAGATTGTTTAACAATTTCTCTTTACAGTTCAATTAGATTTTTTTAAACTGGAGATGTATGAAAATATGTTAAATACGCTTTTTTAAATTTGGTAGTTTTGTAAACATAGCTAATAAATAACGTAAAAATAACTTATGTTTGCTAAATTTTGAAAAAAGGAAAATATTTTAAAACAGACACTTCTTGACATTTAGTGCAGTCGTGCAATTGCAAGTTTGTCTCTTGATTTCAAAGTATAGGGAACTTTCTGTACAAAATTGATTGCTTATATATTTATTTCAAATCGATCTACCCTGGACCTTGATCTCTTTTCGTAGATAACATATGTTTGGAAAAAAATATGTTTTTTTTAAACATATGTCAAGATATTAAGCATTTGGCGAACGAGATAACCTAGTCAGTTTGTTCTTTAAGTACCGGGAGCAACCACTTTTTTTAAAAAAGGTAAGCGGGGTTCCAATTATGATTTATTATTATAGCGTCAAAATTTTGGATATTCTTCATTAACTTTTTTTTCACAAATTTATTTCAGGTGAAGATGAATTTTTTCTGGATAACCATTCTCGTAGGTTGTGTTCTGCTTTCAAGCAGTCGAGGAATAGGTCTTGGTTCTAGCGGAGTGAGAACTCTTCGAACTGTCGTTTCTAGACTTGGATACTTTTCAAAATCTATGACAAGGACCTATCATAGATCTGAACTCGAAGTTGTGAAGGATACCTCAATTGAAATACTTGAAAACATTCCATTGGTTGGAGATGTACTTTCAACTCTTCCTTCATTTTCGGGAAATGATGAATCACAAAATGCAGAAATTATTGATAGTCTACGAAAATTGTCATCCAATCTAAATTCATTAACAAAGCAACTTGAAAGTATTAAAGAAAATATTGCCTTGATGCCTCATATTATAAGTATATCGCTTTTACAGAAGGAAGTAGCGGAGGATAGAAGAGAAATTGACAGCTGTTACATTAGCTATGTTGCATACGTTGAAAATCCACAGGATTCAGGAGTAACTTTTAGACTATCTGGATGTTTTGATAAAATTCAGTTTCTCAGAGAACTAGGAAAAATCTTGACTGGGGAGATCATAACTTTTAATCAGAAACCTTTATTCCAGGAAATAATATCAAAATCTGGATTTTGCAATGGAACTGAGCTTCTCGATCCCTTTAAATATATTTATGGAGTTTATGTTCAGGGATGTGTTTCAATGTCAATGGCTGAACATCTTAAGTTTGCAAAGGCGAAATCTATCAGCAGGTATTGTCAGTCAACAACCAAAGCTATATTTTCTCATTTGGAAGAGGTTTACCTACAATGTCAAAGTAGTAATTCTTGTAAAGAAAGTAAAGAGCCTTCCTCAATAATTGAAATTGTAGGGGGAATGACTGATTTAAAACAAATTGACAATGCTTTGAGAAATCAATTTCCATGGTATTACTTTACATTATTAGCTACCGAAAAAGAAATAATGAGTAATATTTCAGGCACAGATATATATCCATCAATGATGTCTTTGAAAATATCTAATATGAAGTACGTTACGGTTCTCTGGTTCCCCGAGAGAAGCAGCTCGGTTTTGAATGACTCCAATTCTGTGTCATACGAGCTAGAAATACACCAGCTTTATCGTTCAAAAAACGGACTCCAGCTGACTCTTCATGAATCTACTGATTACTCAAAACCATATACAAGTGCTGTTGGCCGAGTGCCTTTAAATAAAAGTTCGATTAAAAAGTTCATAAGTTGTCGATACAGTAAAGTATACGTTCCATCTTCCAAACATTTTTCAGAACAGCAATCATCAACAGGAAAAAATGCAATAATAGGCAGTGTAAGTGCAGTTGTTGCAATAGTCATAATAATAATCATTATACTTATATATTGGCGCATTAAAAAATGCAGGCATCGTTATTGACACTGAAACATTTGAAATAAATATAGCAATATAAGGGACAGATCTAGAGGCGCAAGGGTATTAATTAATCAGATAATGTGAAAGTGATATATAAAGTGAAATCTGAATCGAGAATGATGAATCATTTTGATTTTTTGGTATTTTGAATAAGTGGACAAATATAAGTGAAATTGGAAAAAAATATTGCTTTTTTTTATTATTGTTTTTTAATCAATTTAAAAAAAATGAATTTTTCAGATATTGACTAATGTTTAGAATTTTGCAGATATTGACTAGTGTTGAAAATTTTGCAGATATTGACTAATATTTTAGGTGATGTTGATTATAGTTCTCTCCCATATTTGCCTGATACCGTGCAACAGAGGACAGTCATTTCGTCCAATGGGGATTTTCACACTTAAATTGTCCAAAAATTGAATTATTTTGATATGTGTAGAACACCAAATCAAAAAATTTTGTTTTCATTCAACTTAACTCTGCAACCCATATGTATCCAGTTCTTTTTTCTGCATTGCTTATAAACGTATTATTGACTCAAAATTGTTAGCGAATCTTCCAGTCGTCATGATTTTTAACTTGGTTTTCGGTATGACATTTTTTTTCGGAGGGAATGTAGCATCCGATAATGAATAACGAATATCATTAAGCCTTGGTGAAGCGTTGCAATTCAACGTTTAATTTCCAAAATTCTTGCTCTAATTGTTGACAATCTCAACCGCTAATGCTAAATAACTGCTTAAAGAAAGAATAATATCAGTTGCGAAAGTCAATAATGTATGGCATTAACCGTTGAATTGCAACGCTTAAAGAGGTCGCCACAAGGGTATCATTGCATCGAAATAAATCAATTACATGTGTATATATTTGATACTTTTTTAATCTGTCAGTTGTAAAAATAAAAAATAATGACATTAAAGATGTTGACTGTTTATTTTTATAAAGATTATTCCTTTCTGAAGTACAGTATACGTAGTCGCCTGCGTGTCGCAGTACTAAGAGCGTCTGTTCTAGAGTCGCGAAGTAAGGAGTGTATCCTTACGTCGAGGATTCGAATTCCACTGTGGGACGTGGACACCGGCCCCTCGGATGAAACTGTATTAACTGAGGTCCCATGTCACTTAGATGCTGGCACGAAAAAGTTCCCAGACTGCTCAATGACCCTGAGTGCTGAGAATAGGAGAAAATTTGCAGCTCTCCAAATGAGTGAAAATTTTTGAAAGGGACGTAAATCAACATATACAATCAAAAATCTTAAATATATCATCAAGATGAGCATAACATTTACAATTATAGAAGTATTCAAACAAGATTTACAAATTTCTGAAGCACGTCTCACTGAAATCAAAAGAGCACACCCTTGGTTTTGTATTCCTTTTCAGAATTTTCTGAAAATCTTCTTTGTTTATACTTTGAGATAGATTATTCATTGAGCTTATAATAACGTTTCGTAACTTCTATGGTCGATACCACGACTTTTCAGCAAATATGATTTAGCATCGAGTCAAATGCTGTCGGATGTTTTTCATATTGACGGTTAATCCATTATTTACACGCTGAATTGACAACGGATAATTTTTCGTTATTTTCCGATCATGACAAGGAACACACCGATCGACATCGGATTCTTATTCTTTCATGCCACCATATTTTTTGGAATAAAAAATTATTTTTATAATTTGCTCTACTCCTATTTATAACCCCCGCTTGAAAAGCGGGAGGGTATATAGTAATCGGTATTTCCGTCCGTCCGTCCGTCTGTTACGCTTTGGGGTACCCATCTCTTATCCGCAACTCCTCTCATACCACTGAAGGAAATTTAATGAAACTTTCACAGAATCTTTATTCCATATTGCCATTGTGCACCTCCTATTTTACTTTTTGATTTGACATATATTTTGGATTTTCCAGAGCAAAACATGGACACTGCCATTTAATTCAAATGGGAGGCGGGGGGTATTATTAAGTGAGCTCATTGCTTACAGTACTTCTAGTTTTTATTTGTTTTTTTATGGATTTTTGAAATAGACTTCTGTTCGTTGTCTCCTTAAATTATTTTTATCATATATTCTAAACTCTCTGATTGTTCAAATTTGATAAAATCATTAATTACATAACAACACTAGAGGAACTGTGAGCAATGAGCTCACTAAATTATACCCCCCGCCTCCCATAATGTCGATGTGTTGCTTTATATTGTTTTACGGTAATGTGTAAAGAGGAATAACTCGTCCTATCATATGTTAACCAGAAGCTTCTATTATGTGACGTCATAGGTAAACAAAAAATGGCAATGTCCATGTTTTGCTCTGGAATACCTAAAATACGTGTCGAATAAAAAAGTAAAATAGGAGGTGCACAATGGCAATATGTAATAAAGATTCTGTGAAAGTTTCATTAAATTTCACTCAGTAGTATAAGAGGAGTTGCGGATAAGAGAAAAAGCGTAACAGACGGACGGACGGACGGACAGACGGACGGAAATCCCGATCACTATGTACCCTCCCGCTTTTCAAGCGGGGGGTATAATAACGACTTGAGTTACTATTTACAGAATCTGAAATGCATATCGACTTGATTTTCTTAAAATGGAGATTTTAATTTTCTGTAAAACAAGAATAGTACTATTTTCACAATATAGCTAATATAGTGTGTGACTTGATGTTTTTTTTAAAAAAATATACTTTATCTTGTATTAATGAATTTTAATTTTCTGTAATTGATGAGACGTAAAGATGCTATCAATTATGATCTACTTTATATTAGAACATATTGAATATGTTTGTCAATAATTGATACAAATAAATTTAGTATTTTGAATAAATAAATCCCCTAAATTACTCCATCAATATTAAGGAAACAAGTTTACATCAAATAGCTTAATTCATTTTGACCATTTTAGTCTCTAAGAGTTAAACAGAGAAAAGCTGTCATTATTTCTATTATTTTCAAATTGTATTTTGTTATTCTATGAAAAAAATAATATAACAATTGTAGCCCTTCAATTCGGTCAATCCATGGATATATCAACTTCACTGAAAGGCATATCGACCTCGCAATTCAATCTCCTCAAAGGGCTATATTTATATCATATTTTATTAGTAAAGTCTTTTTTAACATTAAATTAAACAGATTTTATGATGAAATCTTTTCCACAATATAATTTTAAAAAATATTAATATATAGAGGTGAACTATGGGGAAAATTTATACTTAAGGTAAATAGGTTTAATTTTTAGAATTGTAAAGAAGTAATTCTCTTTTTCCAAATGAAGCGTTTAATTGAAAATTTTAACACAATATTCGTACTTTATGGTGGATTGCAAATAATCTTCTTGGATTAAATGAGACCATGTTAATATTTGCGTTTCATAAATACTTCAAAGCTAGTGGTAGTAAAGACGTAACGATCATAGGGATAAAATTCCCGACATACGTAGTCAGGGTTGAGATAAGACACGAATATGCTGTCAGTATAGATTTTCTGTCAAAACTTTTAATATCTTCAATTCTAAAAAAGGGAAATTGATATTAAAATAAAGATTCAATAAGAGTAATACTTACCATCCATGCACATGACCATCGGACTTTGGCGTCCGATTACCGACAACAACCCATCGGGGTTAAATTGGTTCAGACTATCGGGGATTGGCTCAGACCATCGAACTTTGGCGTGATCATCAGACTTTTTATGCGCCCGGATCGATAGATCCGAGGCGTATATTGTTTTTGTCCTGTCTGTCTGTCTGTCTGTCTGTCTGTCTGTCTGTCTGTCTGTCTGTCCGTCTGTCTGTCCGTCTGTCTGTCTGTCTGTCTGTTTGTTTGTCCCCAAACTTTAACCTTCGCCATAACTTTTGAACCATGAAAGATAGAGACTTAATATTTTATATGCATACTCCATTAATTAAGCTCTTTCAAATTACACCAAGGTCAATGACCTTGTGACCTTGACTGTGGCCTATATGCTAAAAATAGTTTTTTTCTGCAAAATTTAACCTTCGCCATAACTTTTGAACCATAAAAGATAGAGATACATATTTAGTATGCATATTCTACTAATCAAGTTCTTTGAAATGACACCAAGGTCAATGACCTTGGGACCTTGACTGTGACCTATATGCTAAAAATAGCTTTTTTCGAACTTTGTTGCTGCCGGGCGCATAGTGTTTCACAAATACATCTTGTTTGAGTCTCATAACATTTTGGAGTCCTACAAATTTCACTCAGGAGTCAGGCAGATTAGATTACGCCAACAGGAATGTTTGCTGGACAGGTCTAACAATACAATTCGTGTAATATCGCGATCTTGGAATCTTTATTTTATCTTATAATTATCAAATGGAAATTATATTGATTGATGAAAACATGCTTTAATCAACCAAACAAGCCGAAGCATTTGACTTAATTATTATCACATTAAACATTACAATACATTCGGCAATTCTCCTATGCATCATTATCATTCATGTAAATGATTTATATGATGTATATCTTGTAAAACAACAGGAATAAAGCTGGTCAGGTTAACACATGTCGTATTATCCTTATTTAACTAATAGAGTAACAAAATTAATGTTTATTTGCATATCCGCTGCTCTCTCCCACTATATACACGTAGTCATCAAACTGCGTTCAAAGAACTGAAGACGCAACTATTTCTACTATAAGTACAATTCCTCTATAACACTCGTGAAGAACAATCTCTACTTATAGAGTATATTTTTATATTACGTGTTGAGAAGTATATATATGAAATGTTCATAAGAGGAATAAAACAAGTTTTTAATAATATTCTTTGAAAAAAAGGAAATTCAGAATATTTAAAATTGCTGATTCATATCTTTAAAAGTTCAATTTGGTCAATGTACTTAATTGTATAATTAAACTTTTTAAAATTATAGAGAACTGCCATATCTTTATTTTTTCGTATCATGATTGTATATTTGTACAAAGAACGATAACTCTTCACACTTGGGTAATAACATTCAGAAAGAGAAAATTTCTTAAACTAGATATCTATATCAAGAATGATTTCAGCTATTAAAAATAAATAGAAAAACTAAAAAAAAAAATATAGAAAAGCATTCTGGAGTAATAATTATTATAAAAGCATTCTCATTTTTCATCATAGTGTTAAAGTATTGATTCTTGTCAGAGGGTTTTAATAACGTTTATCGATGACGTCACAACTGCATCAAACAAAAATGTGATGACAACGCTGCTTGTATCCAGATAACTGTGTTTGAGAGGGAAATACTAAATTGTTTGTGATTTATTAGAGAAAAGGAGCATTAATCAGGTTTACTGATTTTAAAGCCTTATGTTTTATGAAACAAGAATATCAACAGTCTCGTTTAAAATCATCATTTCGTAAATTCTATGGTCGATACAATGACCTTGTCAGCAAATACAATTTATCATTGAGTCAAATACTGACTGACGTTTTTCATACCAATTGTTAGTCCATTACTTATACACTGAATTGACGACGGATTTTTTCCGTTATTTCCTGATCATGACAACGAGCACACGGCGGGTGTGACCGGTCGGCAGGGGATGCTGACTCCTCCATGGCACCTGATCCCACCTGTGATGTTTCGGAGGTCCGTGTTTGCTCTGCTCTTATTTTGTATATTGTTTAATGGACGTTGAGATTGGATACAGTTCGTTATCTCCATATCCTTCTCTTTACTGAAGACAAGAAGCTGCGTCCTCTGATACTCTTTAAAAAATCAAAGAATGCAAATATAAGTAATAAACAACGATTATTCAGTGAACATGGCATTATGAATAGCAATAGCTCTGCTGGCATATTTCCATGATGCGCTATCGCGCATCATGGAATATGCCAGCAGAGCAAGTGCTATTCATAGCGCCATGTTCACTGAATAACGTTGTTTATTTCTTAAATGTAGCCAGGAAAAGTCCAGCTTGATGAAATTTAACTAGTAGTAGGGGTGCATACATGTAACCAAACCATGACTGTTGCACTATGAAGGGAAAATATCATATCAAGGAAAATTTACAATTATTACGTTATTTTAAACATGATCCATGTGACATGAAGTAGCTACATGTGTGTATTCTATAGCATATAACTATATAACGGCATTTTTTGGAAAGGAAGGGGTGTCCTCCTCTCCTCGGTTCTTATGGCCTTTGAAAAAAAAGAAGAAAATTACTAGTAATGCATGCACTGTGCATGTAGAAAGAATTCATAACGGAATATTTTAACAAATAACAATTTATATCACTCAATTCAAATTTCGTTTTTCTTGGGAAAAGAATGTATTTCTGGACTTAGAGTTGTGTTGATTACATTAGATTCAATTTTTCTAAATTCTTCATATACTAATGAATTTTGCTTACGTTAGAGAAGTTATTATAAGAATACTAATACTTGTTAACTTATTGGTAGCAACCTACATGATTGAAAGAAGACAGACGGAAAAATTTCCAATGAAGGCTACATTACAGCTGCTGTAAATCTTGATAAGAATCCCAAAGTAATATTCACTGAAATTTGTAAAATTTACAGCATGTAATAGCTGTTTTACAGACACATGAGCAGGTGGATTTCATTGAACAATAATGAAAAATGGGTACCGTCCTTGGCGACAAGGACGTACAAAAACCAATGTTCTGTTTGCCAAAATTTAACAAATTATCACTTCTGATGTCTGATTGACCTTAAGAAATATAGCAAAGAACTGGGTAAGGTATGTAAAACGAGGTGGCCCTGCCTCTAAATTTGATTGAAGTTTTTTTTTTCAAACATGCCCGTGTCCTTTCAAAATCATTTTATTTTTTGGAATCATATCATACCGTTTTTCCGCCAGAGGTTTTGAAAAATGGTGCATTTTCTTCAATAGTTACAATTTTTGATGTAACGACGTCATCACGACGTTACTGTTTTTAACGTTACGTTAAATGAAATATCTCAATTCTCTTAAACAAAAACTATTTACTTAATCTCGCCAATATTCCAGTAAACTATTTTGGGCTTTCTTTCAATTCATCATATACATGTATCGTTGATAGTTTGATATATTTTAATAATTTTCAGAAAAAAAAAATTTTAACAAACGATTGCACCAGACACGCTAGTCTCGATCTACGAAACTTGATTCATCCAGATGAAATGCGGTAAGTACTTTAAAAATTGAAGGTATTTTCAACTAGGTTACAATGCAATTCGACGAAGACTATAGACCATGTCGACGATGTATTGTCAATTGACAATGGCTATTTCAATTCTTATGTTGTTGTATATGAGCTTGAAACAAGAGGTACTGTAATCAATGAACTCACTAACTGATACCCCGAATCCCATATGAATATAATGACAGTGTCAATGTTTTCCTATGGGAAATCAAAAATATGTGTCGGATCAAAAAGTAAAATAACTAGAAAGTTTGCTATTGCAAGCAATAGCGTATGTCGCCCCGAACTGGACAAGACTTTCATTTTTTGTATCATTAAAACAATACACTTAGCTAATCTTTGACAACCATCAATTCGTATCAGTCCTTTCAGTATTTTTGGTACTTTGATTTAAAAATCAAAGTAAAGAATTTTCAGTGTCCCTTGGTTTCCGTAGCAATAATCGATTATTTCAAAATTTTAAATACGTATCACACAACTACAGAAACTAATCATTACAATAAAAAAAATGCTTCATGACGAATGTTTAAGAGACCACAGAGAACACTCGCGGACAAAAATCGTCGCGTTTTGCAGGTTTCCTTGGCAACGGTAGCCATTTTTAAACTGAATGACCAAACAACACAACTACAACCAGAGGGAGGTTGTCCTCTGTAGAAAGTTTCATGAATATTGCCCCAGCCATTTCCGAGAAACAGCCTTGACAACAAAAACATGCGTACAACCGCATTTTGTCGCCTTGCTTCGTTCGGGGCAATATAATAAGGAGGTACATAATGACAATATGTAATAAAGGCTCTGTGGTATGAGAAGAGTTGCAGATAAGAGATGGGTACCCCAAAGCGTAACAGACAGACGGACGTTCAGTTAGACGGACGCACAGACAACCCGATTACTATAGATATCCTCCCGCTTTTCAAGCGGAGAGTATGATAAACTATACCATTGGGTCTGACACATCTGTTCCTTACTCTTATAATGTAGTAATTGACTAAAAAAGACGTTACTGGTAATGGAACAACCAAACTTCATGATCATGATGATAAATGTGAGAAACGTGATATTTGTAACTTTTCAATCGTCAACTTCCTTACTTTTGCAGCACTATTACCTTCATCATCTATAAACGGATTTTATATCTCTCAGTTGATTCGATACGCTATAGCTTTCTCTAGGAATGAAAAATTTCTTAAACAACGCATTGGTTCATTGACAAACAAAAAAGCTAATGGAACATAAATATAAGCTTTTTATTCAAAGTAATCTCTTCAAGCTTGAATACCATTCGTTATCTCTATATATTTCATTTTAATCACCAAACATGTATCTATGTATCTATACTGGTACTTGTTCGGTATGATCATGCATTCATAAGTTCTCCAAATAGCGAAATGATACTGACGTATAGAAATACGTCACTCCTTTGAGTCTATCAGGGACACAGACCCAAAACCGAGTTCATAAGTGTCACTGGGATAATTTCAGGGATATTAAACATATGTTTCCCAGTTTTTGTATAAAACATATAATTAAAAAAAACAACGGAAAGAATGTAAGGTTTCTATTAGAGATATTGTAACGGGTGGGAGGGACTCTCTCCCTCTCTATCTATGGGGGTTGTCTTATCTTTCGTGGCAAGGCTTGCGTTACACAGCTCAACCCGAGCTTAGGAGGGCTAGTATGGCACAGTGGTTCAAAACTCAGTACTCTTAAATCGTATTTCACAACAAACTAAATTATCTCCCTTTACTGACCAAAACCTAAACCTCCTTTTATTAACCCGTGCTCTCTTAGTTACACTAAATTTATTAAAACACGAAATCTCTCAGTTTTACTTCTCTGTTTGCCAAGCTCGTTTCAACCTAGACCTAAGGAAGTCACTATAAATTCTCTAATACTCATTATTTTAATACCCAGTTCTTAATCTCGTATGTCCCGCAATTTCCATCTTGCTGGAAAATCACAATTTAATAAAACATTGTTAATCTCTGTACTTGAAATGAGACAAAATACAGTTTTACAATTTATTGTAAGAATTATTTCTCAAATTAACAATCAACAAATTCAAAAATTCTGTCTCAGAGTGTCTCTTGTCACCTTTTTGCCCTAACTTATCTGTCTAAAACCAACTTCATTGCTACTCAAAAAACTCCTGACTCTCAAAACTTAAACCTAATTAATTACTAACAAATTTCAAACACCAGTAATTCCTGCAAATTTCCTAAGTCTGAATTCCATTAAAAAAAGAGCAAAATTTAGAAAAACACTAGCTTCCCTAGCTAATTGTATAAATTACCTAAACAATTTCAAGTACTTCTAAAATTTAACAACAATTTACCAAAAATTCAAACAACCTGCACATTTTAACCAAGTCCAATTCTCAGTTACAATTTAAACCTAAAACCTGACCCAAACTTCCTGCAAAATTTCACAAATATTCCAAAAGTTCCTAAAAATCCTTAAGATAACCCTGGCTCTTCTTAAACTTAAGCAAAAAAGTCATTATTAAATCTAATTTAAAAACGCCGAACCCATACTAACTCCTCACCCCTAAATCACTTCTTTTCTATACCAATCAACCTAGCAGAAGAGCAAAAATTCCTTGAATCTCTCTCTTTAATACAATAATATGACGTAATTGTTGGAAACTGTTGGACTCATTGGAAAACGTTGGGGAATCTCTCGTGACATTTCAAGTAAACGGCAAAGTCTATAGAAAAATCTAATAACTACATACAAGACGTTTTTTTCTGAATGAAAGTAATATCTAAATACATTCTTCAATTAGAATAAGTAAATTAATCTCCATTTCAATCGAAAATAACACAATTAAATCCAAAAATCCTAAAACTATCGTATCTTTTACGATCGTGCTCGACCCACACAATTTACGACCGCCAAGTTCGTAAACAAATCTAGCAAATCTACCAGTTTACAACAGGACATTAAACTGCCAATAGTTAACTGAAAACAAGTTAATCTTCAAGAAAACTTGATTTCATCTAAAAAAAAAAATGATTCATCTACTACAGAAGACCAATTAATGTCCCTAAAACATGAAGTAAGCTAAATGAATACCACAACTTTCCTACTGATATGATCAGCTGATTTCTACGTAACTCAAAACATGTGCACAAAGTATTTCAACTCATTTTAATCACTTAAACTGGTCAAAATTACCTATCAAGTACATGCAAGGCATAAATTAATAAATTTTCCTGCAATGTCAAGTAACTATAACCATACACAAAATTCATCTCTTCTCTCCTACAATGTCAACAATAATCAAGTTCAATAACTTTGTATGAAACGTATCTGTCAAATCACTAGATCGTTACACTACCTTCTTCTCAAAATATTTGTGTCCTCACAAATGACTTATGTCAATCAAATTTCAAATCTACACATTAAGGTCAAACTGTCTACCTTACAATGTACAATCATCAATACAATAATATGACATCGTCTTTAATTAGAACTTTGGCTATAATGTACACATCTCAAAACTTAAATTAAAGTTTATCATTCCCTTAAATAGAATCTCACTTAGCACAGTTCCATTTAACAAAATTTCATTAAGCACAGTTCCGTTTAACACAATCACATGCAATTCCTTGTCCTTCTCATCTAGGTATCGTCCCGTCAAAGATACGTCTTACCGTCAAGCATCACTGTCTGGTCCATCTCTACTTGGCTTATCATCATCACCTCATACCATCATTGTAATTGTCAAAGCTGTAAAGTGTTTACCTTTGTGTTCTCCTTAATGAGGGTCCTCTGTGAACAATGGGGGTCTTGCTCCACCAATACCTCCTCCTACTGTCCCCTTCATGGCGAGATTCCTGATGATTCAAACATTGGTTTCCACCTGCACAGGTATATCTGCAATGATGGTTCCATCGTTGCCACCATGGACAGTGGATTTCAGAGATGGCACTAAGTACAGGCTCCTCACTAGTTCTGCTCCATAGCCGGTGTCCTTTCTTTGATTTTGAGGTAACATCAATGTGTCAGTCAAACTTCTTAGTTTCGTCTTCTTCTTCCTTTCCATGGATAATCACAGAATTCACCTCTTCCTCAGAGGGATCTAAAAGGCTGACTTTACATCTATTAACTTCATTATTATTCTTAACAACATTAGCTGCCATTGTCACTGAATATCTATCAGCAAACTCTTCACACGGTTTCACTATAAAAGCTTTCGACACTTCACTACACTCATCCTCTTCTCTATCAAGTTCTGGTATATCCACAATCACTTCTGATTTGGCGGGAATCTTATAATCTTCCTCAGCACAGACTTTCCCAAGTCTGCTGAGTTGATGGTTCTGTCTGCAAGGGATTGAACAACGGATGACACCTTCACTAACTTTAATATTTGCTGGTCCACCTGGACCCTTCATAAGCACATCTAAGCCCAATAAGGCTTCATCTTCAATTTCAGCAACAATTAATTCTTCCTCAAACTGGAACTTGGCTTTCCCCATCTCCTTTAGAGGTTGGTCATTTACACTCAGTCTGGTTAACATGTAAGACTTCTCTGAGTGGGGTTATACATCCTCAGGGATCTTCCTGTAAGCCCGGTCTGACAAAACTGTCCGGATAGTTCCCGAGTCGACTGTAAGAATGACCTTCATGCCTTGAATCTTCCCTTTTATGTAGATGCCTTCTCCCCTCATGAGTTGTCATGCAATTTGTGTGATACCTTGATCACCAAAAGTGCTTACTCCTGTTTGTTGTATTGTTTCCTGCATTTTCCTATGACCGTTATCTTTCCCTTCAGTTTGGGTCACTCCCTGGTCAACAGGAGTGACCCTCTCTAGTTTGACGACAAGTGGGTCAAATTTGTAGAGGAACTTTGCGTCAAGGTTACATCTCCACCTCGCTGGATATCGTTGGATTGCTGTTGATTGGCAGTACTAAGAGTACTCTGTTGGTTTCTCCCTTCATTGTTAAGAGTTTTCTGTTGATGGCAGTGGACAGCTCCTTGCAAAGTGTCCGTTTTGGCCACAAGCAAAGCAAATTCCATTATTTGCTCTACTTGTTTGAGGATCTGTTTGTCTCTAGGGTGCTGGTAGGTTACCATTGTAAGGTGATCTTACATTGAAGGCATAAGTGGGATTTTCCTTCCTTCCTGGCCATTGGTTGGCATCAGATGATCTCTCTTTAGACTGTGTCTGTAGCTGAGATCTGATCCTTTCATCCATCAACTGATTTACCAGACTTTGAAGATATCCTTCCTGTATGGTGACGGTCCCTGGAGCACCTGTTTGGGATAATATTCTAATGTTGTTTATGGAATAAAATTTTTGAACCTTTTTGGACTTGTAAATGATGGAGAAACCAATGCGTAATAAAAGAACACCAGGTCATAAATTTCAAATAAATACTGGAGGTCAGCAGCTTAAAACATTTTTAATTTACCATAATATTTTTTTTTGTCAATTAAAGTTAGAATTTTAGGAAAAAAATTATCACCACACAAGCAGGTGTCTATCACTAAGTAAACCTTTCCGTAGAAAACGAGAACAATTTTGGATTAGAACTAGGGACAGTCGTTCCATATGGTTGTAATGGGAGTGTTGGAAATCTATCCAGTCCACAGTGTAAGGATGTAAAAGTGATGGGACTTTTTAAGTACAAAAAGAGACGTGAGCGTTGTCATGGACATCGATCTTACAATAAACCTTTAAAACACGATGTCTCTTTTGATTCACTAATTACTACTTTACGTAAATCAGCAGTTAGGTCTATATCATATTCGAATTCGCACCATTTTTTTGTCCCTTTAAATCTTTTAAATAGTTTATTTTAACGTTTTGCTGGGAAAAAATGCAGCTAACACAATCCGTCTTTTTGTAAACTTCAATCAGCCAACAAAGGATTGAAACGGTTAATATAAGTAATATCCATAATCAAAATACGGTCAAGTCTATTCCACCATATTTCAAGTTAAATAAAGACTACATCTTGTGTTTCCTAAAAATATACAACGACAGTAAGTCTATGTCTAAATAATGATTAAAAAAATATATGTCATTTTATAAGTATATTTTGAAACCAAGAAATTTGGAAATCCAAGAATTATTTTCAGATTTAAAGTTTCTGGACTTACTGAAGTCATAAAGTGTATTCTGTGTGTACTTCTTATATAGCAATTGTTTACAAAGCAAAAGTAACTGTGTATTTTTTTCTAAGGAAAGAAATAAAGATACAAAAAACCCTTACATGTACAACAGTTGCATAGGTAAATTATATGGTTATTGGGAAGTGTTAACCTAAAGGGTTTAGCACAGAGATATTATTTGAACATTTAAACTTAGGGAATATAAATATCATAATCATTTTTAGTTATAAGTAGTGAAAGTAAAAGGAAATAATTTAAAGGTTTATTAAATCAGAATGTATATTATAAGTATCTCAAATTCGGTGACTACAATTGGCAAAATACTTCAATTTTGTGAACTATTATTATCTTGTTAAAGGACAGATTATACAAACAATTTTTTTTTCTTTGGAATAGATTTAATATCATGTCACATGTTTAGAAAAGTGGATAATTCATATCATTTTTTCTCCTAAGAAAAGGAAAATGATATAGACTTGGAATATATTACCAATATTTCAATAAAAAAACAAATAGACAAAGCATACTCAGTAAAGGATTACAGGTGAAAACTAATTTCAGAATATGTTACCTTGGTACTAAAAGTATAATACAAACTTTCGAAAAATATACTAAGCCGGATGAATTTTATCGGTAAATAAAAAATTACAAAAATCAGCAATAAACCATAGGCTGATTTTTACGAGTTTGCTTTTCTCAATAAAGACGTTTGTCCGCTGTGTAGTGCAAATTTGATTAAAATTCTGGATAATTGATAACTGAAAGATAACTGTCTTTTGTATGTAAGTTTTGTAAACCTTGTATGCATATTGCAAATATTGTTACTCAAGGTTCGTTCTTTCCGCAATGAATGAAACGCCAGAGACAGAATCTATACAATACTCGGAGTAAGGTTTAAATGACAGCATAATCATTATGGTATGGGCTATCAACAATCTACAAAAACGTCGGATAGAGTTACAAAAGTCTTTGGATAGTAAATTGAATATTACTTTAAAGCATGACGAGAAACATAAATCCATAATATAAAGCGATCTCGGCCTTCAAATGGGTAGTCAACAAGGACAAAGCGATGTCTTGTCACAGCTAGTCCATCAACTAGATAAGCTGAGAAAATAAGACGTCCACTTTAAAAAAAATAGTTTAGCCTTTGTTGCTTATACAGAATGTATTAAACACAAATCTGCTTGATGACCAATCGTTACAAATAATTGCGACTCATGTTAAAGAGGAGGCAATGAAATCGGCAATGATTTGATAAGAGGGCTACAATTCCACAGCATCTTAGTTATGGTAAAAAACGAATTGAAAAAACAAAGAAATGGTGATTAGTTATATAATATGTAAATTAAAATTTTCATCCTGTTATTTCTTAATGTTGTTGATTCTATCAATTAAAAAAAGAACAGTAAATACGTCTCAGTTAACAATGATGCGCAGTGAAAACTCCAATTGTTAATAAAACGCTGATGGAGAAAGCGACCCGGTCAATTGAACACGTAATGCAATTTGTTCACATCAATGTGGTGTATGGAGAGTTAAACATTATAATTCTAAGCATACTCGTGCAACAAACGCATTTGTCAGAGAACAAATTTTAGTTTGAAATTAAAAAATAAGATATCTAGCACTTTGTGGTCCGTTCTTATGACAAGATACATGTACTTGGGCTATCTTAGGGATGGGATCAAAAATCTTCTGCATGTGAAATTTTTTATGATTAAATGGACAAAGTGATTTATAACAAGAGATACTGTGAGAGATGAGCTCACTAAATGATCCCCCCGCCTCCCACATGATAATAATGGCAAAGTACTTGTTTTGCTGTGGCAGGGAAACCCAAAATATGTGTCGGATCAAAAAATAAAATACGAGGTGCACAATGGCAATATGAATTAAAGATTCTGAAAAAGTTTCATTAAATTGCACACTGTGGTATTAGAGGAGTTGCGAATAAGAGACGGGTACCCTAAAGCGTTACAGACGGACGGACGGACGGACGGTCAGACGGACACACAGACAGCTAGACGTACAGACGGACGGACGGACAGACTGACATACCGATAACGGTGTACCCTACCAATTTTCAAGCGGGGGTATTAATGATACCTAGCTGCAATAATGAAGCCCTCACTCTTTTATTGGTTGGGGGGCTAGAAATTCGTAGGATCTCCGTAGTGGTGCAACTGCGGGAGCGATCACTCCTGCACGGATTTCATCTCAAATTGTCACTTCCATAATGTAGTTTTCAAAGGCAAAAATAGATCGAAAAACATACAGAACAATCCATATACCGTAAATCATTTTTATTTGCGAGAACTTTATTTTCGCGTAATTACGTGAGACGGTATGATTGCGAAAATTTCATTCTCGCATATAATAGAAATCCTTAAATTTATATAGAGCAATGACCACAACTAGTGGAAATTTTGTCTCGCTAATAAAGAGTTGATGACTATTTCACGAAAATAAGGTGTCGCGAAAATTGAGTGATATACAGTACATGTAACAGTTATTTTTCGTGTATATCACGATCACCACTTTAATTCATCCGCCATGTTAACTGACCTTAACAGATTTTATTTTTCGGACAAAACGATCTATAGGGAGCGGATTTCTTAAGAATTACCTTAACTTAAGCCTAAATATCGTTTGCAAAAAAATATTTCCATTTCTAATTTTTTTCTCTATGATAACTCTTTGTTAGTTGTCGGAGTTTATTTCTTGATAATTCTGCCGGAATTTAAATTAGGCAGGTCGATAGATCAGGAGCTAAGGAGGCCTAATACGCATGCAAATCTCGTGCGCATCTGTCTCTGTGTTTGACGCTAAGGAGGCCAAATATGCATGTAAATCTCGTGCGGCTGCCTATGTGTTTGACGTCAGTGGGCGAGGACTGTTGAAATTGGCATGGAAGTCCTCGTGTGACTATAGTCTATGTCTACATTTTTAAAGTCTTAATCTACAATTTTATTTCACAATGAAATGGAAATATAAGGAACCACTGTCTTGTTTTGAGAGTATGCCAGGGACATCAACAATAGTGGGAAACATGGGATAATTTTAGCATAACGGGCGAAGCCCGTTATGCAAATTATCCCATGTTTCCCACTATTGTTGATGCCCTGGCATACTCTGAAAACTAGACAGTGATTCCTTAAATAACTCATGGATTGATTTTATTTATCGGTGTTTAGTGATATTATTCATCCACAATTATTTATAAACACCGACACATGATTTACTCAGTTAATCTTAATTTTAAGCGCAAGTCTCAGTAAGTCACACGTGAACTGTAATGGCTGCTAAGCAGACCGACAGGTAAACACGCAGATCTATTTTACATAATTTTCGAATTTGACGGGCTATGATGTCGACAGTGAATTAAAAATCGTCTTATTATTATTGTAAATTGAATGTAAAAACAATTTATTCTGCCTGCATTCGTCCGCATTCAAAAAAATTTTTTGCACCATTACGAGATGCTGTGGAATTGTAGACCTCTCCAGTAAACATCAGATAAAAGAATCGGAGAGGGCTACATTACTGCAGCTTAACGTTACCAAGAGCGTTATTAACACGCTTGATAAAGGGTAACAATTAAACGAAAATGTCACATGCATGCAAAAAATGTGCGTACGGTCCACCGTATAATTTTCAAATTGTTATTTGTGCATTTTAAAGAGGTCAAACAAAGAAATAAAAGCTTGCGTTCGATGTAATGTACCATACTTGAACAAACAAACGACAGACGAAACACACTTGCAAGTGAAAACTCTAGATGATAAAGGACTTTTTGAGTTGCAAACAAACAATAAAGAGGTTGGTAAATCATTTTCAAAGCTTTCGTATAGAGAAAAATTGAAGCGGGGAGTTTAAAAGCTTTCTAAACGTAAAATTAAAGACGTTCTCTATTTTTTTTTTATCCGAAACGATTCAGACATTCAATATAATAAAATGAATATTGCACGTTGTTGGGAGTAACAGCTGAAATTGACACTCCTCGGTAATCCATTGTCAACCTCTGCCTACGTGTCGTTTGACAGTGGTTTTTCTTTTGGTGTCAATTTCTACTGTTACCCTAAAACGAGCAGTATTTTGATAATGTACAATGTCACAATATATATCATAATTGAAAAAGAAGAGGGAAAAGATTGTTTTAAAATACACTAGTATATAATCACTATTCTTACATTGGCAAAATGATAACTCAGACGTTGTGAGAACATATTTCATTACTGAAATATGCATAAATGCAACATAATATCTTTGTTTTGTATAAAAATATATTGTTGCATTTAGATTGAGTTAACTTTAACACAACTGAATTAATTTTCCTTCTATATTCCAAAAAATTCTCTGTCGTCCCCCTGACAGTCCCTAACATTTTCCTGTCTCTACCCGATTTAATTTTCTCCTATGGTACCCTGTCGTTGTCTCTGCACACCCTATCCACTCCCCGTCGTCCTCTGTCGTTGCTCCTGTCTAACCTGTTGTCCCCTGATATTCTCTAATGTCCCTATCCACTATTTGTCTCCCCTTGTCGTTGTCCCTGCCAAGACTTGCTTCCACTGTCGTACCCTAACATTTATTATGGCCAAGAAAAGTTTAAAATATATTCTTGTTGCAAATCAAGAGTGAAAATTGATATTGTCTGGAAAACTATGATTTTTTTTTGAAAATATAGACTTTCAATCAGCTGTAGACAAAGCTGCTTTGCCACAAAATCAACAAGGTATAGTGGTCAGTGAAAAAGACAATAGGTGGTATGACTGTGTACCCTGAGCCACTGGTAAACTATCAATGGCTTTGAAATTCTTCCAGAACCTACTTTTTAATCAAAACAAAGTAAAAATATCAAAACGCAATCAACAAACTATAATTGTGCATAATGAGACGATCATTACGATATATTATAGTTCTTTTATGCTAAATCTAATTTTATCTTTTGCCTTTCTTGTTCCTCGTTTCTTGTTTCTCGTTTCGTGCTTAACACATACCCAAAAAACTTCTAAAACCCGAAATTCATTGAGCAATATATGGTCGGTAATGGGATCGTATTACAGCAATGCAATGTGCTGATATGTTGAAAGGTTATTAATATTGTGGGGATTTACAAAGTTGGACAAATTCGACATATATTTTTACGAACTACGATGAAACACAGAAAAAAAAATATCGCCAGCAATTTCTGATTGATTAAAGCAATTGTCTGCAAGTGAAAAACTGTTTTTAAAATGTGAATTTCACGTAGAGCAATACACAATGACAAAGGCTAATTAGTCCCGTGTAGAGTTTACAAGTCTGTTTAACATTACGATCGCATAAGTCATCGCAAATAGAACCGTGTCATATTTATATCATACCTAGAAAATTATAGGCTTTAGACTGACAGTCCGACTCGATTCCTTTTATAATCTACATGAAACCATTTTTATTTTGTACGAATACCCTGCATCCCCACTCCCCCCCCCCCCCCCCCCCCCCGACCCTACCCCTATCCCACCCCTCCCCCAAAATAGTTAAATTCATCATTGAATTGAATATTCTGAGTGCAAACACTATTATATTAATATAACTTTAAAGTTAGCGTTTTTAGTTTCGTTTATATATTTTATGTACAGGTCATTGGAAAAAATGACAAGTTTCCTTTTGCCTTTGATTTTAGATTTTAATACCTAAACCAGTTTTTAATAACTTTACTCTGAAAAGCACCGGGTTCAGGAAGTTATTACCATACAATTTGCTGACTGACAGTATCGCCATGATTCAGAAAGTGTAGGAAACCAATTACAAGGAGCTGTCTACCAAATCCGAATTGCTATTTTTTTCGAGGAAATGTTTTAACTATAAATGTAAGTATTACGTGTTATTACTATAAAATTTAATTTTTCATTTTTTCTAAGAGAATTGCGTACATTTAATTTTCACTAATCCTATTCTTAACTAAAGTTTATGTTTACTCTACTATATTAAATATTGTGATAAGTTGGCACTATAAAAACCTTGTAATACTTCTTCACCTTCCCTTACTTATGCAGCAAATGAATATACCTTCATCGCCTGCATAGGGACTTTATATCTCTCATTTGATTCGATACGTAAAAACATGCTCTACTTATGTACAGATACAAAAACAAGGTACGCAGCATTGTTAAGGCTTGAAAAAGGATCGGGGCCAAATTTGTAACGGGAAATGTTTACTTTGATGTCACACAAAAATAGGTACATTCTGTTTTCCACATAATATTAGAAATCGAACACAAATACAAAAAATGCAATTTTTTTTTAGCTCACCTGAGCTGAAAAATCAAGTGAGCTTTTCTGATCACATTTTGTCTGGTGTCCGTCTTTCTGTCTGTTTGTCCGTCTGTCCGTCTGTCTGTCTGTAAACCTTTCACATTTTCGACTTCTTCTCAAGAACTGCTGGGCCAATTTCAACCAAACTTGGAAATAAGTTTCCTTGGGTGAAGGGGATTCAAGTTTGTTCAAATGAAGGGCCATGCCCTCATTCAAGGGGAGATAATTGGGAATAAATGAAAATTTGGTGGTATTTTGTAAAAATCTTCTTCTCAAGAATCACTGTGCCAGGAAAGATGAAACTTATGGAGAAACATCCTCAGGTAGTGTTAATTCAAGTTTGTTCAAATCATGACCCCGGGGTTAGGGCAGGGCCAAAATGACCGACCAAAGATTTACATAGAAATATATAGGAAAATTCTTTAAAAATCTTCTTCTCAAGAATGATAAAGCCATAATTCATTATATATATATATGGAAGCATGCTCAGGTAGTGTAGATTCGAATTTGTTCAAATCATGACCCCAGGGGGTAGGGCGGGGCCAAAATGGCCGACCAAAATTTAACATAGAAATACATAGGAAAATTCTTTAAAATTCTTCTTCTCAAGAATGACAAAGCCATAATTCATCATATATAAGGAAGCATGCTGAGGTAGTGTAGATTCAAATTTGTTCAAATCATGACCCCGGGAAAATTCTTTAAAAATCATTTTCTAAAAAATACAATGTAGCAAATCCATGATTGGTCATGGGACTACTTTTGGATTTAAACTTTACAATAAAAAAAATATTTTCTACTTTTTCCTACCCTTATATTAGTGCTCAGGTGAGCGATGTGGCCTATGGGCCTCTTGTTACCCAAAATGACGTTATATATGTGCTGTGAAAGGCAGATCGAGTGTATATTTTTTACGATGTAAATTGCATTTTATACAAGTGTCGGGGAAGAGATTTTGTCGACATTTTGCACGTGTAGTGTATGAATGAACTGGAGATAAAAAGATATAAAAAAAATCATCGCAAAAACTAAAACATGAGTTGTTAAAAGTAGTAGTCATGCAGCATTTGTTTGTATTTGTATGCTCATGTTTATTTTCCAAACCGGCTTTACAAATCACCTATTATGATTTTACTCGAGATCATTCCCCCCCCCCTCTCTCTCTCTCTCTCTCTCTCTCTCTCTCTCTCTCTCTGTAACATTATTATATAACATTCTTAATTATGACAGTTTTTATCTTTTAATCTTGCTAAAATTTATTTTTAAAGAAAACCTTTGATAATGTTTTAAGCCCCCAAAATTCGGTTGGAATATTATCACCTCGGCTTATAATAACATGAAGTACATGTGTAATATTGTAATTTTTTATATGTTTTTTAAAAAATATATTTTTCAGGACATTTCTTTGTTCTAATTATTATTTTCAGGATTTGAATTGAAATATGTAAATGAAGATTTATATCATTCTTAATGTAAATTAAAGTATATGTTGTTTTATTTTATTATTTATGAAGTCTTACAGGTAAAGTATTTAGTTATTTCTTTTGGGTTTACCTGTAGAATTGTAGCTATTTATAGATCTGGTTAGAAAGTGGTCCTTCTGGATTGGTCGGGAGGAAATTTTCTTCTTGTTTTTCATGCCCAAGCACTTAGATGGGTGTGAGTGGGTTCTAATACAGTTTTAGAAGTTATTGCTTTGAGCTGAATTTGATATTCCTTGATTGAAAGTATTTCTGGGCTGATATTATTCCGTTACCAGAACACGTACCATATTATTGAGACAGCTAGACAGCTGAGTTTTGTAGTAAGCTGACCTTTGCACCTCATGGGAGGTTCATCTTTACCATCGATATCTACTATAATGGGCAATATTACACAATCACAATAAAACCACGAATTGAACCAGATGGAATGGGTTTGTGTTATGTATTTCCACTCCATTTCAATGGCGTCCAACGGAAATTGTGATTACTTGTTGTGACAACGCCCATTCATCATTTCCGGAAAAACCGACTTCCTTGTCTGTGTTTATTTCCGGTTGTGATTTGGTACACGTGAAAATTTTTCCACTGGACAGCTGATTGATGTTTGAAAATAAAACCTTTTGACAATCCTCGGAAACATCATTCAAATTAGACTTGATTTGTTTACAATTTTGGTATTGTGAAAGTGAAAATTTCTGACTCTTTTCGAAAAAAATTTTGATTTCAGCAGTATTTGTGTTTATTATTCATTGAATTGATTTTACTATTTTTTTTTTGTTTATATTTATCACGTGTGTCTGTCGTTGGTACTTTATAATTATATATAGACATATATTTACTACATATGCTACAAGGTCAAGGTTACCGGATCCGGAAGTGAGGGTAGTTAAGGTAAACAAATATTGAAACACTTTATTTAATTTGTGTTTATATATTTTTTTTTCAGTTTGTGCATTTTCTTTCTTTAAAAATCAGTAACTAATTTTTTCACAATTTACATTTAATTTAAAGTCATTGAAATTTATTTTATTTTATATTTCAATTTCACTTTAGATAAATCAACAAAAATCATTAAAGATAATTTAGAGTTAAATTGTGATTGAGTAGTGAAAGAGACGGTGAATATGTAGATGCATGCATTTCTGAATTAACAGTCTTTCTGTTTAATCTACACATCCCATACTTCTATTACTTTCTTGTAATTATGTGAAGAAAAACTTAGAGGTTTGTGACATCAGTTAGTTTATCTAAGAAATGAGTTTAATTTTTGAAGATTCATGAGGTTATGAACTACGACGCTTCACGCCGGCATATTTCATGAAGCGCGTTAGCGCTTCATGATAAATATGCCGGCGTGAAGCGTTGTAGTTCATATACCTCATGAATCTTCAAAAAATTAAATTCATTTCTTATATTTACATTAATTTTCCGATGACTTGCCATATATTTACGCTGTTCAATTTGTCATTTTTAAAACAAAACAGTGTGCACTATATTTTTTTACTTTTTGGTGTCAAGAGTGGTATTATGACGTAACAATTGAGATATTCATGCTTATTCGTGAAACATACCTAATGTAGTTCATGAGAAAATATACTGCATTTTATTTTGTAAAAATCATAGGAGAATATTATTGGAAATGTAAATATTTGGTAGTGATCAAGTTATCACCTAGGTCAGTGGAAGTTTCCTTGATTGATATAATTGATTACATGTGGTGAGGAATTATATTTTTTGTGGTCGCATTTGAGTTTGAAGGCTTATATCTAGAGTTAGTGTTTATATTCAGCCTGTCCAGAGTGACCAGATCTATTATATATGTAGTGTGAAATTAAATTTTAGAATCAAAAATCTAGTTCATTAGACTATTCCGGTATCGTGCATATAGTAGTAATAGTAGATCGTTGATGTAAAGTTTTACGCGTATCGGTTTTTTTTTGTGTGTGTTCTTTGCTTACGGCTACTTGACGAGCAGCTGATTATTCCATTAATTGAACATTATATTTATGAAATAGGTAAACAAATAAATTTTGTCATTACATGTCATATCAGAATCATCATCCAAAAATATGGAAGATCATATGTTTTGTATTTTGTAAAAAAAATTGTGATTAATTTTGTTTTTTACTAGTCCTACTACTTCACAACCTGTGGATAAGATTGTCTACGACCAGATGTACAAAGAATTTCAGGCAATAGTACTCCACCATAGGGGAGACAACCCAGCTGAACTAGACGAATAGATCAATAAGTACATTGCTTATTCGAAGGATACCAAACCAGATGTGAAATCCAAAGTTCCTCTACTCACAATGCCAACGGAAGGAACAGGAACAATCCCTAAGACCAAAATAGTGACTTTATTGCCGTATCCCCCTAAGATAAGAACATTCTACGGTGTTGATGATAAATTTGAAGTGGCATATGGCATTTGGAGGTATGAAGTGAAAATGGCGATGAAAAATCCTGGTTACACGAAGGAACAGAAAGAGTTTGCCATTCGTCGCTCTTTGACGGGATCTGCAGCTAGAATGTTAATTTACCAAGGACTGGACAAACCGTTGAATGAAGTTTTAGAAACTCTTGACAGTATTTATGGCAGTGTGGAAAATAAGGAGCAGCTGTTAGCTGAGTTTAAAGTGCGAAGCAGAGAGAGAACGAAGACGTGTCATCATTGACTGGAAGACCAGAGGACATCATTGGAATAGGTTTCGAGAAAGGAGTTGTTAAGAAGTCAGAAGTGAGTGGTATGTTACAAGAAACGCTATGAATGGGACTCAGAGACGAACTGAAGGATATTAGTGGCCCCAAGTACGACACAAAGAAAGATATCAACAAACTGCGTATTCCTTTGCTACAGCTGGAGAAAGACCATAAGCCAACATTTCACAGTCTTAACAGTTAACAACCCTGTTACTCATGTGTTGACTACAGCTAAATTAGATGCAACTGGACATCGGTGGTTAGCAGCCCTTGCTTCTATCAAGTTAGACATCAAGTATAGGGCAGGATGGAACAATGCTGATGCTGGTGGTCTTAGTAGTCTATCCATCAACACTAAGACTGTACAAGCCATTTGCCAGTCACGTGTACCAGCTTATGTAGAATCTTTGACTTTGTCTCCACCACTAGTTGTTGATGATGAGGATCCAAGAGAAACCAGTACAGGAAATATCATAGACTGGTGTAAAGCACAAGATCTAGATCCAGACATTAAAAGAGTGAAGGAGTATGATAGATCCAAAGTTAAACCATCCAGGAAGGAAGTAGGACCAAACCCCCTGTTACGTCAATTTCACAACTTGAGGATAATAGATGGTATGTTGCATCTAGAAACATCAACAGACAAAGGAGTGAAACATCAACTTGAATTGTCCTACCCATTGCACATGCATCAACTTTGATAGAGGCAATGTACAATGATATGGGTCATCATGGGAAAGACTGAACTTTGTCGCTCATCAAAGATAGGTTTTACTGGCCTGGAATGCACAGCGAGTGTGGAAGATATACCAGGAGGAAGACACCAACCAATCAACGATCTCCTCTTGTGAACATCACCACCAGTGTCCCATTGGATTTAGTCTGTATGGACTACTTGAGTCTGGAAACATCCAAGGGAGGATACCAGCAAGTACTGGTGATCACCGACCATTTCACTCGCTATGCCATTGCAATACCAAGCAGGAACCAGTAAGTTAGCCAAAACCACAGCAGAGGATTTCTTTGACCACTTTATTCTGCATTATGGTATACCAGCTAGAATTCATTCTGATCAGGGTGCCCACTTTGAGAGCAAGTTGATTAAGGAATTGTGCAGTATTACAGTATGTGTAAGTCAAGGACAAGAAGCTACCATACGATTGGAAAGGGGATGTGTGAGAGATTCAACAGGACTCTGCTAGATATGCTTGGTTCTCTACCATCTGAGAAGAGGGTCAATTGGAAGGCATGCGCCAATCCTTTAGTACACGCCTTCAATTGTATTCGTCCAGAGAGCACGGGACAGACACCTTATCTGCTAATGTTTGGTAGAAATCCCAGATTGCCCGTGGACATGACTTTTGGCCTAAAAAAGAATGAGAAGGAACCAACGACTCAGTATGTACATCGTCGTGCCAAAAGTATTCGCGGAAAATGGCGGACGTCAATTGAGAGTTATCTCGCTTAGCATAATAAACTTGCCGTTTTCAACATAATAAGAAAATGCACATACCTTTAATACTTTGTGAGGTGTCCTTTGGACCGAATGCAAACAAGAATTCTTCGTGGTAGGGACTGATAAAGGTTTTTAATGTAGTCTGCAGAGAGATTCTGCCAAATATCGAGAATAGCTTCAAACAGCTGATCTGGGTTCGATATTTCGATTTTGTAAACTTCTCTTCACCCGATGCCAACAATTTTCGATTATATTGATGTCTGGTGATTGGGCTGGCAAAATCATTCCACAGATGTTGTTTTCATGTTTATATCTCTCTACGATACGGGCTCGATGCACGGGGGCATTGTCATCCTGGAATGTGTAGGAATTGTCTGGGAAATGACGGGCAATTACGGGCCACAGTTGTTCATCTAATATTGAAATGTAATTCTCAGCATTTATATTGCCGTTTACCCTACACAGAGTTCCAGGTCCATTCCAGGTAATACATCCCCAGATCATAACAGAAACTTTGGGTTTACATTCTGCAAACATGCATTCCGGTCTATAGGCTTCATGAGCAGATCGCCACACGTAGACCCTATTATTTTGGCCAAGTACGATTTGGGACACGTCACTGAATATAATTTTTTTCCAGTATTGGTCTACAGTTAATCTTCGTTTTTGTAAGCACCATGTAAGTCTCTTTTTTCGGTTGACCTCTTTCACTACCATACGTTTTCTAATAACTCTCCGATAAATCTGATTTTTATGCAAAATCCGTTGTACAGTCCTCCTACTAACTTGATTTGAAATATTTCCAACATTAAATTCGGTAGTTACATCTTTAAGTACCTTTCCTCTGCTCCGCTTCTCCAACCGAAGTAACCTGGCTTCACCACGACAGGATAGTTTTTTCGGACGGCCAGAGCGTTTGCTTCGTGATCGGGAGGCCCGGGTTCGATTCTCGTTCCCAGCGCCGCGTCAAACCTAAGACGTAAAAATAAGTAGTGACTGTTTCTTCGCCAAGCGCTCGGCATCAGAAGTGAAAGTCACGGGTCTTTAGGATATGACCTTAAAAACGTAGGTCCCGTGTCACGGTAGGCGCTGGCAAGATAAAGAACCCTCACTGCTCAATGGCCCTGAGTGCTGAGTATAGGTCTAAATTTGAAGCCCTTCACCGGCATACGGTGACGTCTCCATATGAGTGAAAAATTCTCAAGAGGGACAATATACAATCAATCAATCAATCAATCGGACGGCCAGTTCTTTTAGCCTTCAACAGGCTACCCCGTACCTGAAAAGTCTTGATAACAGACCTGCATGTAGATTCGGGCACTTTAACATCCTTCCAATCTCACTAATCTTTAATCCATCTTTTTTTTAATGTTACAATCACTTCTTTCTTATCCGGTGACAATTCTTTGGACTTTCGACCCATCTTTGTTTACATTCAAATATGACGAAACAATTTACTTTAGCAGACGATTTTTTATACGTCATACATCTGGAAATTTATTCTAGTTTCGGGGATCGTCTCAAAACTAAATTTCATTCGGTAATAACGTCATAACATTCATTTTTCTGTACGAAGGGCAACAACTCTTAGAACGCGACGGCCATTTTCCGTGAATACTTATGGCACGACGCTGTAGCTGACTTGCGGCGCAGAATACAACAGGCATATGAGTTAGCAGCAGCAGAATATGAGAAAGCACGGACCAAGCAGAGGAATACGTACAACACCAAGGTAAGAGGCAGAACATTGAAGGTAGGAGATCGAGTTCTTGTCAAAATAGTAGCTTTTAATGGCAAACACAAGCTCTCCGACAGATGGGAACGGGAACCGTACACAGTTATTGGTCAACAAAATGGTGAAGGCCGGACTCGAACACTGCACCTTAATCTCTTACTGCCAGTTGATTTTCTCAGTGATGCACCAGCAGCACCAAAACCAGCTCCAAAAAAAGGTTAAGACTTAGCCTGTAGTAAATAGATTTGAATAGGAACAAACTGATACCATTCAGGGCCAAACCAAAGACAGTGATTCTGAGAATGAGACTGTATGGAGAGGTGAAGTTAGTTAAGAAAATTCAGAGGACGGCAGTCCCGTGATTGCTGAGGAATTTTACGTGGCTCATGATACTTCTAGTAATTCACCGAATATTTTATCAACTAGCGCTAGTGGAGAAGGAGAGATTGCTAAGGAGCAAATTCCAGAGGCAGCACTATCTCAGGAAATAGAAGTTCCTCTGAGAAGGTCAATAGGGCAAAAGAAACTACCTGTTCAATATCAAACAGGAGATTTTATACTGAATAAATCTGCAGTACATTTACCACCTACCCAACATGAAGATTGGGAAAAGAAAGTTCATGTTTATCTTCTTTAGTTTCTAATTTTTTTCTTCGTTTTCTAATTTGCAGGGAGAAGCTGGCAAAACTATTCTCGAGATTTTATCATCTAAATACATGAATAACTTGTTTTCAGAAACAGATGAGAGGTGAAATACTTAGACGTCATTTTCTAACACGGGGGAGTATGTAAAAGCCTGAAATTTTATATGTTTTTAATAAATTTATTTTTCAAAATTTTTTTTTTATCTAATTATCATTTTCAGGGTTGAAATTGAAATGTGTAAATAAAGATTTATTTCATTCAAACTATAGATTAAAGTATGTGTTGTTTTATTCTATTATTGATGAAGTCTTACAGGTAAAGTATTTCGTTATTTCTTTTGGGTTTACATGTAGATTTGTAGCTATTTAAAGATCTGGTTAGAAGTGATCATTCTGGATTGGTCAGGTAATTTAAGGAAGGAATTGTATTCTTCATTTCCATGCCCAAGCACTCAGATGGGTGAGAGTGAGTTTTAGTACACTTTTAGAAGTTATTGCTTTGAGCTGAATTTGATACTCCTTAATTGAAAATATTTCTGGGCTGACATTATTCCATTACCAGAACACGTTCCATATTATTGAGACATTTAGATAGCTGAGTTTTATAGTTACCTGACCTTCGCACCTCAAGGTTCATCTTTACCATCCACTAAAATGGGCAATATTACACAGTCACAATAAAACCACGAATTTTGTGTTGTGTATTTCCACCCGGTTTCACATGTTATCAGTTTTATCATCAAACAGTTGTTAAATTGTGTACGTATTGATATCCAAAAAAAATTTAAACTATTTTATTTCAGGTAAGGAAAAATCAGCACAATCAAAATTAAAAATTAAGAGTTTGTAAGTCTTCCACAGATAACTTGCTTTATCTATCAAAATCTTATTATCACCAATGAAACACAAAAAAAATAGACATATAAAATTGATATGAATGACCTTGTTTTAGTACCTACACTCTACTTGTGTACTGTGTCAAATAAACATTTACAATTTTCATCATACCGGAGCACCATTTGAAAAGGAATGTAATCATACAGCGTGGGTAATGAGATTTACTGAAAAAAATGCTGTTTGCCCATATTGTCAAAATTACAATTTTACAGAGTAAAGAAAAAAAATTAACATTTATTAAATATTTTAGTCCGTCTTTAATATAACGTTTGCTGGTCCTCAGTATTCAGGGAAAAATATTGGGTCCGTATTTATAGCATCGTCGGAAACCCACGGTCGGTCTCGCTTCTCTTACCTCGGTAAGAGAAGCGAGACCGACCGTGGGTTTCCGACGATGCATTTATAGGTGAGAAAAAAATCCTTATAATTTAAACTTTTGCTGACAGAAGAAAAAGAAAAAAATATCGTTTAATGGGATGTAAAAAAAAAATTAGTCGGGCCATTTTTAGGCATTAGGTCGTGAGAGGAGGCATCCAAATATTTTAATTAAAAGTGGTCTTCACAATATAAGGCTAGTACATGTTCCATCTCATACTTAGAATGTAAAATTTCTAAATCTTTGGCACTATTTTGAATAAAAACAAAGGAATTTCTGGGGGGGGGGGGGGGGGCTCTCACTCTTTTTTTTTCGAAGATAGGCAAAGCATATGCAATGGACCTTTCTTTGCAAACATTGTGCTCGCTTCTAAATTTCAAAGGAACAACTCGATATATTTTATCTAACATCATATGTTATTGAAAGCTTACAACTTTGTGAACATAATGAGACATGATGTGTTTTTATGTCCAAACAGTACGTCATACAATGTATGGGTAATCGCAAACAATCTAGCTATTTATGTGAGGTGCTTGAAGGCAATCCTATAACTGACTAATTTTTCTATCTAACTGCATGCTAAACAAAATAGACATATGCATCAACTTTTCGAATGTAATACATCTATCCACAGCAGATATATGCACATGCCAACCACGTGCTCAGTGGAATAATATTATTAACGAGGAAACGAGCTATAAACAGAACAGTGTTTTCCGGATTTGCTGGAGTGGGGTTAAAATTGCGTTTTTTCATGAATCAGACGATGCGATTCAACAAATAAAAGTAGTAAGTTATATAACCTAATGATTATTTCTTAGCAATTTCATGTCTTGATGTTGTTATGGTCGCATTTATTCTAAAATCAATGTTATTTGAACTCTGTGTGACAGAGGAATGGCGGTCGAAATTAACACATGGCCTCAGGAAGACCCCTATATGAAAATTCAAATTTTCAAGAATTATGGATAATGACAAAAAAAATAATAATAATAAATGCGAAAAAAAAATGGTTGAAGCCATATTATCAATGAATCGAAGTGACATCATATTCAATGCATTTTTATCTCATAAATGCTGTAGCTGCACAGTTCTAACATTATTAATTTCCTCCTACTTAAAACGAAATAAACTTAATGATTTTCTAATCTTAGTCTCTAACAGTAGGTATTGAGTGTAATAGTATTTTGAGTAACTTTGGGCTATTTGGTGGAGTATTAAGCGCATTCTTGGTATTTCTTATTTTAAACCAGACTTGATCCAATATGGCTTGTACACCACCCTAAAAAGGAAGTTCAAATATTTTATCCCAGTCTGCTTCACAAAATGAAAACTCTGTTTTCTCTCATTTTTTTATAATTGAGATAACTGGCTCTTTCTTTTTACTTATAAATATGATATACATATCCTTACAACATGTATCATGTTTATAAAATACAAAAATGGAATTTGAAAGATGTGGTCCAATCAAATTATCATTTTTAACTTCATCACTGTTTATATTTTTCAGTCTTTCTAACACTGCTATGCTGAGACCATTATAATCAACAAAATTTGTTTTCACTTTCAAGTTTTTTAATGAGTCGAAACTTATGAAACTACCCTCATTGTTAAAGTGGTCAGTAAGAAAAACAATCGTTCATTAAAATAGTTTTTTTTCCAAATGAAAGATTTACTATAAATTTTAACCTTTGGATTATTCCATATATGTTCAAAGAGCACATGCCTGTCATTCTCTTGATTTATATACATATAAGGTAGCCTTGCCCAGCTTGACAAAACTTCTTTCCAAAAACATTATTTTATCTTGTTGAGAGATTCAGAATTCAATCAGAACCCCTTATCTATAGATTGTTTATATCTACTTTTAGTTCAGCTTCAAATAGTTTTACCCAATTTGCATGTGAGTGAATAAGTCTTCTGACCCAACTTGATTTTATAGCAGAAATGAATTCTGTATTATTAATCATTTTTTACACCTCAATATTTATAGTCCTTGATTATAACATTTTTCTTTACCTTATGAATTTTGCTTTTAAAAGATGTGTAATGCTAACTCTTAAAAAGTATAAATGATGAAAAGTTTTTGGTATAAACTTTCAAAATCACTGAGGCATGTATTCTCAGGGAACCATGCATTTTTGTATATACACTTTAAAAAAATTGTCTTTTCCTTTTGTTTCTGTTTATCAGGGGGTAGGCAACGTCTTCATCAATACTTTTAAAATATTATGGATCATAATAATGATAACACCCTAGATATACTCACAGTAAATTTTCAAGGCCTTGGTAACATTCATAAAAGAAGAGATGTGCTAAAGAACTGAAAAGCTAAGAATTACAATATTTACTTTTTACAAGATACCCATTTTTAGGGAAAGATGAAAATATGGTAAGAGCACAGTTGGGATATGAGGCATTTTTTAGTTCAATTACATGTAAGTCCAATCAAGGGGGGTTGCTATCCTCCTTAACAATAATTTTAAATTAACGATACCATTCAATTAACCACTAGTGACCAACTCTTTCTTTATATCTTGTTAATGGAAATAAGAGGAAAATCAATTTCATTTTTAACATATAAAAAAAGAAAACTTTTGAAAGAGAACAACAGAGAGAGAAAAATAAGAATGAGAGCAGAATTTAACAGATCAGTTAATCAATGAACTTTGGGAAAAGAAAAGATAAGAAGAGGAAATAAAGAATATATAATTCAAAGGTCAATTTTAGTCAATTTGTTATTTTTTTTTTCTAATTTTATTGAAATGTTTTATTTTAAGTCGATAATTATCATAATTTCAGAACTTTTAGTGTTAAGTGAAGGACATTTTCTTTGGACAAGTTCACATGATAATTTACCTTAAAGACAGACGATACAAACAATTTGAAATAGATTTAATATCATGTCACAAGTTTAGAAAAGTGGATAATTCAAAGCATTTTTTCTCCTAAGAACTGGAAATTGATATAGCTTTGAAAAATATTACCAATATTTCAATTAAAAAAAAAACAAATATAGACAAAGCATACTCAGTAAAGGTTAACAGGTGAAAACGAATTTCAGAATATGTTACCTTGGTGCTAAAAGTATAATATAAACGTTCGAAAAATATAATAAGCCGGGTGAATTTTATGAGGAAATACAAAATGACAAAAAATTAACAATAAATCATAGACTGATTTTTACGATTTTGCTTTTCTGAATAAAATTCTCCAGACTCGGTATATTTTTCTAAAGTTTAAATTACAGCTTTAGCACCAAGGTCACATATTCTGAAATTTGTTTTCATCTATTAACCTTTACTGAGTGTGTTTTGTCCATATTTGTAATTATATTGAAATATTACTAATATTTTCCAAGTCTATTTCATTTTCCAGTGTTTAGGAGAAAAAATTCTAAGAATCATTAAGTCTCTTCCAAAGAAAAAAAATGTTTGTATCGTCTGTCCTTAAAACCAAATTGCAAAATTAAAATTAATGCTATAGAATAATGAATCATGATGAGTAAAAAGCAGAGTGAATTTATGAATTTTCGGCCTCAAAGATTATATTAATTTTTCAATTAATTGAAATGAAGTGATAAAATCTTGTATTCCCCCTTTTACTAACTGCTTACTAACGTTACTTTATACCTGGAGGTAGATCGGAGCAACAAAGAGGAAAAATTAATGTCTTCTTTTTATAACCAGTTGTGTACCACTGAACCTCGGATCACGTGTTTCAATTTTTTTTTTAATTTTATTTCATCATAAATGGTTGATTAATGACCTCTTAAATTTCTGCAGATGATATATAATTTAATTATGAAAAACATTTGAATCACACTGAATGGTAAACGGATATTCTTCATATTTATGGTTATGACATCGACAAGTGATGGTGCCTCCTTCATGGTACCCGACCTCATCTTGAATGTTTTAGAGGCCAGTGTCTGCTCCGTTACTGATTTATATTGTAAAAACGGAATTTTGGAGACGATTAGTATTCTTGATCTACTTTTGTACATTGTTCAGCAATTGATGAAATATATAGTCAGAATATTAATATCACAACTTTCATTATTTACTACACAGAAAAAAATATCAATGGGATGTCTAATTCTTCTGGTGGATTACAAAGAAAAAGAATGTGCTTGTTCTTGATAATTACTCTTCTCAGTGGATTGCTTAATGAGGTAATTCAAAATTGATGGAAAACAAGTAAAACAAAATTTCGTTTCTGAAATACTGATGCCTCTGTATTACAGCTTACGGCGAAGGTTGAACATTCTCACATGCAAGTCAAACGTCAAGGTCAAAATACTTGGCATCCAAAGGAAGGCCTATTTACAAGAAATACGCTTGTGAAAACCGTAAGTCCCAGTACTACCTGTTTAAAAGTAATAACCAAGGTTAACGTTTTCAAAAGAGATTCAAACTCCAATTTCAAATTCCAGAGGTCAAGACATATTCATACCCGTTGAAAGGTCTTTTGACAATAAATACGTACACATGTGAAGTATGAAAGCCTTAGCACCAAATTTTTCAAAGTTATGGACCTCGCTTTCACGTTGGTTGACAATGGTTTTCCTTGGGGTGTCAATTTCAACGTGTGCTCTCTTAAACCATGAAAACGGGCATTAGGAGGGGTGATCAAAAAGTTTGCGAACAATTTGAATGACATACGATAAAGGTTTGGTTTCATGGTCATAATTCTTCAAAGTATCCCTCTCTGGTTTTAATGCATATCGGCTATCATTCTGATTCAGGTGGTCACGTAACGTGCCCTGAAGAAATCTGGTGATAGATGATACAATGTTTTTTTCCAAATCTTATATTTCTCACCATGCAAGTTTTTTTTTTAAACGAACAGTCTATTTGTCAGCAATGACCAAATTTCGGAAATAGGATGGTCGGATAAGGATATCCTTTCCCAGAAAGAGCATGCTGACCATCTTAACTGGAGATCTCTGTCTTAGAAACGTTGCTTGTCCAATATGGATATAGTAGTGGAGACCGTTTTATCATATTTTTTTTAATATGTTAAAGGTCTGAAGAAGAAGGTACAGTTTGGGATTTATTGCGCCCTAAATATTTAATGTTCTTAAAAAGTTATGAAATTGGCTTCATAAATGATTGAGTAGATTAATATGATAAATCATTAAATTCATTCAAGAATATGGTGTGAAGGAGGCCCATTCTGGAAATATGACGTCATTAAATCTGTATATTTCTAAGTTTTATGCAGAATATCATCAGATGACTCATTTCTGTGTTTATTTTCCTTTAGAAAATAGTGTCTGCCACCGTCGCCCATTTCAGTTTTTGGATATATTAATAAGTAAAATTTTTTGAAAATCACACGTCTCAAAATCGTTGTGAGCGACGGTGGCAGAGTATGATTCCTGAAAGAAAATCCACTGAAAATTGATGTCTTCTGCAACCTCTTAAAGAAAATACTGGAAAATGCACAAGTTAATGACGTCACAATTAGCATTCAGGAGGTCATATAAGTACATGTAAAATGTTTTGTGTATTCTTAAGAACCAGTCCGCCAAAAAAACCATTGTTGTCAATTTACTGGAGTAAAATTGTTCTCTTAACAAGAGTTGTTGGAACTTTTTATAGTATTATAGGTTAAAAGTGACAGGTATGTCAACATGGAAAGAAGTATTGTAAAATGTATTATCAATTTTTTTTTCTTCACCTGGGGAGTTTTGTGGAGCATTACTGCACTATGAAAGTTGGAAATTATATTTTAAGATATTTGAATGTAAGAAAGAAACAACAACTTAGCTTGAATAAGCAAATAGCAGGCCCATAGGAAGCAATTTCAGTGTGGGGGAGGGGGGACAACCTACATTATCAACTACCAAGAATTCCTTAGAAAATAAAAAAAAAAATAAAAGGTAAGATTTTTTTATAATATGAATTTGAGGAACAAGCATATAGATCTACATGTAGTATCTATAGCTATGTTTTCTATAGGGTTCTATCCTCGAGCAACCTACACATATGGAGAAATGGTGTTCATTCTGCTTATTTACATATCGGCCATATTGTAGCTAAAATGGCGACAGATTCTATACGAGTTTATTTAAAGAACGTACAAAAATTGCAAAATTTATATACTAACTATTTCAGATAAAGTTCTTCCGCCGATATTTTGATTTTTCTTTATATATTCTACCGGAAATAACAAAAAAGTTCATCCTAAAGTGAAAGTTGCTACCACCTTTTTGATTTGAAAATTTGAAGCGAGAGTGCAGTGTTAAGGTAGGACACAATAAATAGGCCAAACTTTTCCTCAAATTCAATTTTCCTGAAACTTTGATATTTTGTTCCAGGATACAAAATCTCTCTTTGTGTATGATATGAAAGAAATTCAACCGCACATTTTTTGCCCACATAGTCTGAAATATGGCCTATCAGACCCCTGTAAGAAGGCTGTGAAATCAAACATTAGACTTGAGAATGAGCCTTATTTTTGTATTATCAATTGATCTTTTGCAAATTTGAATAATACTTTTAATAAAGATAACCCTTTTGTTGCTTTAAATCAGTAAGTCAACTTGATACTGGAAAATTTGAGTAAAATATTAAGTAAAAATAGACCATACGTAGCGTCGAAAGTGAAAATTTACATTTCCGACAGTTTAAGTTTTCACAAGAGAAAATATATGATTCAATTTTTATTAAAAAAAAAATCAAAAGAATGATGCAAATGGGTCCTAGAATAAAATGTGTTAAAAAAAAGAAAATTGAACTGGTGGTTTCAGATATTTTTGCGATAAAAAAAATTTCAATGGCAAAAAAACTCAAAGATTCAGTAGATGACATTACAATATTTTACCTTTGGCCTCTTGATATGACCTTGATCTTAGTAGCACATAAAGAATAAAGACTCCTTATATATGTGTCCAAATATCATTCCTCTGCTATGTATGGAACAATAATTACACTAAATTTTATAACAGACTGTCACATGCTCGTTTATTACTCTTATCTAGCATAAAATCATTCCAAAATGTAAGCCCCCAAGTGACCAATATATATAGGATTCTCTGATTTTTTCACAAAATATGACACAAACATGCCAAAACTTATTATTTTCTTACAGTGATCATTCATTGTTGTCAATATAGTAAAATTATTCTTCTTTCCTCCGGTACTTTTTAAGAAATGGGCTAAAATAGAATCCACGGGTGTTTTGTCCTACCTTAAATTGAAAGAAATAGCACAGGATTAGTGTTTTAATCAGTTTTGGTGTTAAAATGTAAATGTGTATTGCAAGATGACAGAGTTCCTCTGCCAATTTATAGGTGCAGACGAATGTCAGATGATCACAAAACACAGATGATTTAATACTTTCTGAAGAGCTATGACGGCCTTTTAACTTTAAAAAGGGCAATTTCTTGTATCAATACCATTGTAGACAGAGTTTTATTTTGAAGATAATTGGGAAAATCTCTTCTTCCTTTTTTTAAATGTTATAAAACAGTTGGTGGAGGGGGAATATTAGTCAAGAAAAGATTAATAAATTCATTTTCAAGTTCAGGGTATTGAATATTCGAGTGTATCTAGTACCCAATCGTTTTACCCCATCAGCCTTGATCCACACGATTTATATATTTATGAAATTGATAACATGTTAAATATTAATATGGATTCTGGAGAATTTTGTTAAAACGAAGAACAAAAAAAAAAAAAAAAAAAAAACGGAGCGGAAAACGTATTTTATTACTTTAGATTTAAATCACTTCAAGTAAAAGGTAATTCGAAATTCCTTTGAAGTTATGTTAACTGAAACAGGAGATATCACCGCTTTTGATTTCAAATATATCAAAAAATAAAAAAAAAATAGTAAATTTATTCTCAGTGGGGATCATTGTTCTTACATTATAACACAGAATTCTTGAACTGGACTGCCGAACATCATTGTAAATATTCAAATGTTGGAGCAAAACGAACTTTGAACGCAAACAACTTCTAGGCCCCCTAGGTCATTTCGCGTCACAACATAGCAATACAGCGGCCCGTTCGTGTAAAAATACAGTTTTATTCGGAATTCGTCTCAAATGTAAATATAATTAATAAACAACAATGTTTAAAAGTTTTCTGTGTGATGAACTTTTAGTTGGTACGCGATCAAATCTACTGAGAAGCCCTTGGACTTCACAGGATTTGATCACGTGACCAACTAAAAGTTCATTTTCCAGATAACTTTTCAACATTGTTGTTTATTTCTTAAATATACAATCCCCCATTATTTAAAACCGGTTGATTTTGTCATGTTTACTCTCTTATTCACGAAAATCACTGACATAGCAGTAACGTAGAAACAAATTTGAAAGGATTGAGGGTATTAAAATCAAACTTACCTGAAAAGAATTTGACAAGCGAAAAAAGAAGACAATTGTTTGATTCGAGACGTGGGATAACAGTAAACTCCAACATCTTTCATTTGCTTAAACTCCTTTATAGAGGTCGCCCGCGTTGGCCAGTGGTAAGAGCGTCTGCTCTAGAGAAGCAAAGTAAGTAGTCAATCCTTACGTCGTGGGTTCGAGTCCCAGTGTGGGACGTGGAGACCAGTCCTTCGGATGAGATCGAGGTCCCGTGTCGCAGTAGGTGGTGGCACGTAAAAGTACCCTCCCTGCTCAATGGCTCTCAGTGCCGAGTATAGGACAAAATTTGCAGCTCTCCATCGGCAAGTGGTTGCGTCTCCATATGAGTGAAAACTTGAAAAATTCTCGAGAGGGACGTTAAACAATATAGATTCAATCAATCCTTTTTGGAGTATTTTTGTAGGGGTACATTACAATATTCATTTTAAACCATCTCCCTCCCTTCATTAAAATGATCAATGCAATTTATGAGTTATGAGTGAACATTTGGAAAGACGTCTCCTTTATAAATCTTGTAGAGATTATAATAAGATACTTCAAGGGAATTTCCAAGTTATACATTAAACTTTACAGCTGTTCGTTTCTCGAGTAGGATCGTGACAACCATTTTACGTGACGAGTCACCTACATATTGACGTCATTTTCACACTGTGACGCCAGAATGATGTAGAAAACCATTACTTTTATACGCTATTTATGCCAAAACATGTGCATGACTATAGGTGTGTCAAATTTCATACTGATCTTAATCGTGGTTTTGTATATATAGAGATAATTCGCAAACTTTATGATCACCCCTTGTATGTATATAGTGGTACAAATTTTGTTTCAAGCCGTGTAAATATAAAACTCTAGCCAAATTTTTTTTAACATTAATGTATGGATTGTAATGAAGCCGTTTTGGAATAGCAATTTGTCCTTCCACATTCTTTGGTTGTCCGTTGTGTCGCAATCCTCACTTATGTATCCGGGGGGGTGGCGGGGGGGGGGGGTAAAAACATTTAAATACTCAAAGAATTCTGATCAATACATGATAGAAATATGTATTTATTTCTTTATATATATATATATATATATATATATATATATATATATATTTTTATATATATATATATATATATATATATATATATAAAGCACTAAAAACCAACAACACTGTATGTCCTAAATGTTGGATCTACCAAGTAGATACAAGGTCACGGATGGAAATTTATATAAAGCACATAACGTGACCAACGATACGAACAATAAAAAATTGTCAAATTTTCGGGACGACTTGTCCCTTCTTCAGGACAAAGATAAAAGTTAAAACTTCATAACAAAAACAGGAAAAAGAGATACAAAAAACAACGAACACTACTACTCAACACTAGAGAGAGAGAGAGAGTGAGAGAGTTTCTATACATAAAAATATGTACGTTTTATTCCTATCATGGATTAATTACATCTATTTCAAGGATTTAGCATGCCTGGAAGTAGATGACACCGTAACATTTGTGACCAGATGTCCCCAGAATGCAAATGAATGGTTTCTAGCGGCTGAGAACAAAAACTGCAGCCAGCCCAGTGAAGAGTGTACAGAGAAATTGGTTTATCACTGTGTTCTTAATCATTTTAAGAATGTGACTTTAGAAGTTTGTGCACCGGTGAAATTCATTACGTTAGGTATGAAAAATAATTCACATTTGTTGGAATCTTTCCTTGCTTTGATTTATTTATTCCAATAACATGAATAAGATTCAACTTGTAATCACGTTCTACAAGATTCCCTCGAATTAAGCTATGAAAATCTACTTTATTATTAAGATATAGATTTCACGCGCGCAATATTCTGTTTTGTTCAAAGGATATTGTACGGAGTACAGCTTTCTTGGGAAAAGAATTCAACCAAACTATATAAATGACTGCAAAACATGCCCAGAGTACTACAAGTCAAATGAAGCATTCAAATGTAAGAACTAACTTAATGATCTTTAAATTACTATCTCATGAACAAAAATGCTTTAAATCGACTTATTTTTGATTTACAATGTTTTCTTTAAAATATGCATCCATGAGAATATGGTTTTGTGGGGTGATTGAAAAAAATGAATGCTATTTTTAAGTTTGATATTTTAGAGAAGTACATAGTGCATAGTGTCATAATTGAGGCGTTTTTTAATGGCGCGCAAAAACAAGCGCCGTTTTAAAACTTTAGATTGAAGAAAGATGAACGATATCCTATCAATTGTGTCATGACCAGAGGAAGGTTATGCTTAGGGTGTTTAAACTTTCCGGATTTTACTTAGCAAATTTGATTTTGTTATTACTCTACATCCATTTTTTTACGAAATGACAAAACACAGAAAGTTATGTAGAGTGGACACAGGGCATCGGATATTTTAATGTTTCAAGATAAGCAAGTCTACAATTTCGAAAATTTTCAAGCGTCGGAGGGAACTTGGAAAATAAGTCGCGGAAGGGAAGGCCCCATTATATGTTAATGTCAGTGGAGAACGGACACATTCTCGCCTTGTTAAAACTTTTCGAGCTCGTAGGACAACTTTGAAGGATGTAATGGCAGAATTCAACAACAGTACACTCGTCCGGTTCGATATCTCGTTGCACAATACGAAGGACCCTTCAGTCCATGGGCTTTACAAGGCGATATTCTCGGAAGTCTATAGGAATTCGGAACGTAAAAAAACAGATAGCTTTTTGCAGAGGGAAGTTACATTGAAATCTCAAAAGTCAATGGAAGAAATTGATGGTTACTGATGAATTGATGTTATTATTTAACCAGACGGAAAGTTAAAAGTACGGAGAAAGTCATCTGGTACTTCCAAGATAACAATGTCCCATGTCATCGGTCCAATGATTAAATAGAACAAAATTCCTCAGATAAGTTGGCATCCCCAATCTCCCGACCTGAGCCCAGTCGAAATTGTTTGAAAAACAAAATCAAAACAAAAGAATTTACCTGACCCACAATGTAAATGACACATCTCAGTAACTGTGAGCTTGGAATTATATCTCATTATTTAACATTTAGAACCTTTATGCAAACCTTCCATGTTCGAAGAAAATGCAAAATTTTTTTTGGGATCCAGAAAGGTGACATCACAACATATTAAAGTGATTAGCGTTATTTAAAAGGCTGGCAAGAGATTCATAAAAGTTGATTTTATATGAATCAAATTGCAGCCATTAAAAAAGTTGACTCATTTACGGCACTATGCTGTACATGAACTTAATGATATCTTCGGACTAGAATTTTCGTTTTACTTACCATATTCATTCCCATGGATTATCAGTGTTTGTTGGAAGAAGTGTTTTGAATTTGTCACCTTTTAACAAGTATTAATATATTACCCATATCCGTTCATTGAATCTTCTTTATACATTAAATGTACGAAGAAAATTACGTCACAATCAATTATAACAAGGTTAGTAACCGACAAACAGTTACCTCATTAAAGTAACAGCCCTTCCGTTTCATTATCCTAAAGAACACGACAATGCACATTGGTCAGGACAAGTAAGAAATAGCACACAATTCATATTTTCATGCGTTGTAATCACTTTTCATTTTAATAGCTCGTATTAGAGAATTGCTCAAGTCTTAGTGATTTAGTGCTCACTTTAATAATGTTGAAAATGTAAAACATACAATGATACTACTGTTTGATATATTTGCTAAAGTTTAATTACAGTAAAGCACAGAGCAAACAAAAAATATTTCATCAAAGAATTATGACAATAATGATAATACATGTAATATAAAAGAAACTGGTGATCAACATACTAAATATACTTAAGCAATTTACATAAAACATTTGCTGTTTATGGAGATTGTGGGTTCAAATTTTAATCTTCCCTTGCAGATAAAGAATGTTATGAGACTTCAAACGAAAAGGAAATCATCAAAAATAAGGAGAAACATATTCAAGTACCAAAGAGCAGTCGGGAAAATTATGGGTAATGATACATTACTATGCAGAAAAATTAAAATAATTATTCTCCTGCGCACATGATTGAGAGAGAGAGAGAGAGAGAGATAATGGATTTATATTTCTTTGTTGCAAAACAAAGCATTTTCAACTTTTGTGGAGGACAATCAAAATAATTTTTTTGTGATTGCTTATTTAATGTCACTCCAAGAGTTCATTCCAATTGAGACGCCATCACTTTGGGTTAGGGAGGGAAACGATGGGGAGTCAAATTCAAATTGTAACAAAGTAATATTTACAAACAAAATGTTTTTAAAAAATCTATAAAAATCTTTTTTTCAAGAACTTTCTCAAGAAATCATATGCAGAATGGATAAGGAGGCATTCTCAAGTAGAAGGAGAATTACCCCCCCCCCCCCCCCTCAGTAAACTTCAATTCTGATCTGACCTGTGCTTTTTCCTAGCTGATGTGAATAATGTGGCTCCCGGGCCTCTTGTTTTAATAATTAAATAATATTTGTCACCACAAGATTAATATCTTTTTTTTGATACATGTTATACTGGGACCCATTTAAAACATAGTTTTTTTTTAAAATTAAAATTGATGTTTACAGTATTTTTTCTCAAAGAAAACTTGAAGTGTTCGGATTTTTTTAAATTCTGATGCTCTGCATTTTTTATCATTTACATCATATTATATTTAAATTTATTAGTATCATTTTTTTAAACTGAAATTTAAGTAACAAAAAAGACGACTTTATAAACAGCATCACACAACTTTGCAAAAGATCAATTATAGTAAAACCTGTCTAATCCGACATGCACTGCGAGACAAACTAAATGTCGGAATAGACAGGGTGTCGGATTGCACAGTGTTAAAAACAAGATAAATACTAAAATCGGAAAGTAATTTAACGTCGGAATTCAGTGTGTCGGATTATTCAGGTGTTGGAAAAGATAGTTTTCATTGTAATTTTTTTTATAGATATGGAGAATTCTCAAGCAAAGTTCTGAATTCACAACCTTCTTCAAGGGTTTGATAGGCCATATTTTAAATAACATCGGGATTTCGTGTGATTGAATAATGTTTTAAGCGAGGTTTGTTTCGTAGAAGATATATTAAGTTTCAGAAAAATGACTATGAGGAAAAGTTACGCTTATTTAATGTGACCTTAGTATACATGTACCTTAAAATCAATCTGATTCCGGAAATTTAATATTTCTATTTCCTAACTGATCCCACGGAGATTTTTTTCTAAACGTTTAATATGTGTCATACGTATTGCTTATCTATAAACCTGCTCTATAAATATTAACAGTTGTGATTAGTTCTATACCTTTATGTAGAATAAATTTACAAAAGAAAAAGTGATTCACAAACCTAGATCGTTCATTCAAAGAAATGTTTTGCCAAAAAAGATAAAACTTGAGTAGATGAAAACTTAAATATTTGTTTGCATAATGTGTCAAAAATAATATTAATTTACTTTTTAATACTACCATCAAATCCAACGACCTCGCGCACGGTGTTGGTGTCAAAACGTCAATAATTACTATTACGGCGGCATATGCGCTATTTCCATAATTTTAAAACAATTCACTATATGAAAACTATATATCATTCGGTCGGTAATTGTATACTAAATACATTTTAGCAAAAATATTGATAAAAAAAATTCCAATTATCAAATATATTAATTCGACTTTTCAGTCAATTACATCAAAAACGCATGTAGATAGGTAACAGTAGCGTCGCACACGCAATAACAAAATGTTGAAAATTTCCATAAAACAAACAATACAAAGATAAAATTTAGCAGAAAAGTTCAAAATATGATGTAACTGATGTAAAGTTTTACAATTGTGATATTGTTCAATCCGAATGTTGTGAACGCGTTGTTCAAAATGCAAGAGAGCGATGTAGATAAGCGTTATCCGAAGAAATTTTGAATGAACATAAAATGTCATCGGTAACTTAAAAAAAAAGTTCATGAGCAAAATCAATTTTGAAATGGCATGTCAAGGATCCTTTTTGTGTGCAAGGAACTATATTTTAAATTAGACTAATATTTTGTGTCGAATTGTATGTTGGGTTTCTGATATTAAATGTGGGGACATTGACTAAGATGGTGTGTCACAAAGTTTGGAGGTTCAATGTCGCAAAGTTTTTAAGATTCGTAAAATTGCAAATTCTTTACTGCTGGATGGAAAATTGAGGTTGAAAATTATTGTAAATTCTACGAAACGTTGCCATTTTATTAAGAAAAAGATTTCTACACAGAATTTTTAACTTGCGGTGCCTTAAATTTTAATAACTATTGCCGTGTTACATATATGTACTACATTTAGCTATACGTCACAATTGGATTTGACGGCAAAAACGTCACGTTTAAATGCTATACGTCACAATTGAATTTGACGGCAAAAACGTCACGTTTAAATGCTTCACCCCTGAAATGACCTTCATTTTAAGAGTTCATTTTTAGGTCACCTGAGTAAACTCAGGCGGGGCTCTATTGATTAATCAGCATTGAGTCCTCTACCAAAATTGTGAAATTCATGGCTCCAGGGTCAGGGGTTCTGGTGTTAGGGCGGGGCTGTATTGACTATATAGTGAAAAAGCCTTAATTCTTTGAAAATCTTCTTCTCTGCTCCTGGGTATCAAATAAACTAATTAAGTTCATAGTAATGATGAGCAAAAGTGCCTCTACCAAAATTGTGAATTTTATGGCCCCAGGGTCAGGGGTTATGGTGTTAGGGCGAGGCTCTATTGATTATATAGTGAAAATGCATTAAATCTTTGAAAATCTTCTTCTCTGCTCCTAGGTATTAAATAAACTAATTAAGGACATAGTAATGATGAGCAAGAGTGCCTCTTCCAAAATTGTGAATTTTTTGGCCCCAGGGTCAGGGGTTATGGTGTTAGGGCGGGGCTCTATTGATTATATAGTGAAAATGCATTAAATCTTTGAAATCTTCGTCTCTTTTTTTTGAGTATTAAATAAACTAATTAAGGACATAGTTATGATGAGCAAGAGTGTCTTTACACAAATTGTGAATTTTATGGCCCCTGGGTCAAGGGTTATGGTTTTAGGGCGGGGCTCTATTGATTATATAGTGAAAATGCATTACATCTATGAAAATCTTTTCTCTACAGCTGGGTAATAAGGGGATGAACTATACTCTTCAAAAAAAGAAACGCATAGTAGAATTTTATTGACACATTGAACATAAAGATTATTTAGTAAAATGATGCATTGATAAAACAGAAATGTGGTAAGCAACAGGAATACTATCTAAATGTCATAATTACTCAACAATTTTAAAATTATAGTCATTTTAAGACCATTAAAGATCAATATCTGGTATGCCCCCCGCAGACACAAATGACAGCCACAAACGGCATCTAATGGAAGCAAATGTGTGTAATAAAAACTGTATAGGAATATTCTCCCACTCCAAATGTAGAACTTTGGTTAGCTGTTGCAGAGTCTGGGGATGCTATTGTCTTTGGCAATTCATGTCAATTCTTTTTGTCCAATGCTGCTTAATATGGATTAAATCTAGCGATTTAGATGACTGTGGCTGAAACAGGTTGTTGTTTCTTTGCAAGAATAGGTGTGTCAAACGAGCCATATATGGCTGTGTATTGTGAGTTTGCAATACGGCTCTAGGATGCTGCAAAATTGTATGGGTATGTGTAGGTAGAACATGGTAAGAGTACCTTTTTCCATCAAAGTCCACTGAATTCGAGCCAAATCAATATTACTTTCTTATAATACCGTTTTCCATATCATTACACTACCACCACCAACTTATTTAACGTCCTGGAGGCAGTTATCTGTCTAACATTCATTACAAAGCATTAGCACTCTTAAACTTTGATAAGAGGCTTTCAGATAAACATTCTGGACTAGTAGGTTAACCAAAATGTTCAGCAGTGATGCTGTGGTCATACTCTATTAATCTGAGATCTTTGAAGTCGAAATTTGGGGTGTTGTGGGGTCGGAACAATGGCATGAATAATCCTCTTGCAATAATTCGTAATCAATTGAAAACGGTCTTGTTAGATGATCTGTGCAGTTCAGGGATAGCTAAATGCTTTAGATGACGTCCTTGCATTACATTCATGCAATTTACGTAATCCTCGGAAGTGATGCTGTGCTGCTGATGTCACACGTAGTCTACCATATTTTTTGCAAACATTGGGTGTTCGATGTTAATGGTTTATGTTTTATTGGTTAGATATGGTCTGTGTGTTACATTAAAACCTCTTGCAATTGTAAATTGCGGTACCCCTGCTTCCAGTCGCCCATTTTCCATTTTGTGCTACGCAATATTCAGATGCAGCATTTTTAGGAAGCGTCATTTTTCAGATAAAACCAGATTCAAAATATCGAGAACCCCCGCTTTTGATAGCCTCTTTGTTCCTGAAGGAATTGCATCAGAATTCAACAAATGAAAATTGATCTCAAAATTTTTGGAGAAATTTTGCAAAATCAGGTCTTTTTGTCTGTGAGACGTTTATAATAGCTGTAAAGTTAAAAATTGCATTAAAAAATCATGCATTTCACTCGAATACATCGTAGCCATACAAAATTAAAGGTATGACAAACCTATCATACATTTTTCAGGTCACTGTTCCTATTATGCGTTTCTTTTTTTGAAGAGTATATTTACATATTTATGATGGGCTCTTCTTCCAGAATTGTGAATTTCAAGGCCCCTGGGTCTGGGGGAGGGGCTTATATTCTGAAAATGATTTGTTTGAAATATGCTCCTTGGTATTAATCAAACATTTTTGATAAGCGAGTGTGCCTTTTCAAAAATTGTGCAATGTGTAGACCTAGGGTCAGGGGTTCATGTGTGGTCGGAGCACTCCTGATTATCGCTGAATATTACTGATTAGTTTACATACTTTTTTGTTCCCCTACACTGCTTATGGGTATTAAGTAAACAAAATAAACAATTGCTAAGTGTATATAGTTATGATTAGCATTGGTGCCTCTTTCAAAATCGTGAATGCAATAGCATCTAGCTTAAAACATGAACCAAATTCAATCATTTGAAAGTTGTTGCATGATGCTCAGGTGACCTATAAGGCCCGTGGACCTCTTGTTCTAATTTGGCATCAAACAACGTTTAATACAAAATGTGCAAATTCAAAACTTTATTTAGATATGAAAATGAATTGATTCTCTACAGAAGTCTTCCTTTTAGAGGCTTTTTACAAAGTCAACATAAATGTCACACAGTGTCCAAAAGTAATAAATCTAACAATGATTGTATAAATGTAGTGACATAAATCATATGTATAGTCATTAAAAAGAGACATATTGAAAATTTGAGTATTTTTATGAAATGTGCATCTTTTCAAGAAGTTATTGGTATATTCAAAAATTATTTTAATAGAATAGTGACAAAATCCTAACCAAAATTTAAAGTCAACATAAATGTCACAAATGTAAAAAAAAATATGGCGTTTTAACGTTATTACGTTCAATGCATAAAATGTAATCTAACACGTCAAAAGATTTTTCTCTCTCCAAAAATTTAACTCTATTTGCTGATGAGCCGAATATGGATAAAAGAAAAATATATCAAAAATAATTTATTCTAAGAATAATTTAAAATTTTGAAGGTTGTATTTATATATAAAAGCAAAACATGTGCAATGAATGCTAGTAAACGAACGTTGCAACGCATATAAAAAGGGGGTGGAGAGGAGAAATATTTTTCGAATAAATACAACTGAAATCTGTAAAGTCTAAACAGCGCTTCATCGAAACATGCAGAACTAAAAGTGAAGAATATGGAGGGTTGATGATTTTCCGGTTCAATTCCTATCTTTTTTTAACGGAATTATTTGAAATATTTAGATCTACTTAAGAGAAAAGTACTCAGTATGTACAATGTAAGGGTATATGTGATGGGGCTAAAGATGGGATGGGAATAGGGACTTTGAACGAAAAAAAAAATGTTCAATGCTAAATCAGCAACATGTCTACAATCGTACAATATACAAAGGACAGATTCTAGGGCCTACTGATATGATATGGAATTGTTCTGAATATATCTCAATTAAATGAAAAGCATGTGAATTTAAAATGCGCTGTCGAACAACTCTTATTAAACTCATTTTTTAAAGCTTTTTATTAAATGAGGCAAATAATGCTTATATTTTCCTCCCGTAATTTGCATGCAAAAGGGCAGAAAATTTTTATTATATGTGTTTTCAATGAACTGCATTATAAAATTGGCGGCATTACTGGGTTTTTATTTTTTCCTCATAAAAATGCAACAAAAGAGTAACGAGTAACGTTAAATAAATTTTCTAGAACCTCACGTAAAATAACGTCATTTTGACGTTACCGAAACTGACACCAACATCGTGCGCAACGTCAACACGAATTTTTGTGATATATACCTTAACTATATACCTTGAAATGTCATTCAATCATTCCCATTAGTACTTGGCGTACATGTTTATTGTTTTCAGTCATTTTATTAATTCACTTAAATATTTTTCTTTACAGATTTGACGAAAAAGATGAAGACATTTTATGGTTATATTTCAGTGCTGTTGTAACAATGATAGGATTAGGAGTTGTGTTTATAATGACATGGAAACTTGAGAAAAGCAAAATAATAAGCTGCAGGGCTTTTAGTGTGCTGTCTTACTGCCTTCACAAAAAAAAACGGTAATAATTATTTTTTCCTACCTATGATCATAAAAATATTTTTAAAAAAATAGTTTTTTCTTAGCCTGATTTAAAATAAAACAAATCTACTGTCTTTCAAATTCTTTTAATTATGACACATTTTTTCTGCTTCATCTTGCATAATCAATGTGATATAAAAATGTTTTGTTTTTTTTTAAAGAAAACCCTTATAATAGCTTACCCCTCTCGGCGCCAAACCGACAAAAATGTCGTTGACTGTATCATCGCAAAACAGACAAGAATGTCTAATAAATACTTTATTTTTTCTTTTATTAATAATTTATCTTATTCAAATTATATACAGAAATATCTATATTATTACATAAGTATAGGTCTTCATTTTTAAATCGGTACTGGTCTAAATATGACGTCATATTTCCTTAAATTAACGTTAAATTAAGACTAAATTTATTATTTATCTAATTCAATTATAATAAGATTTAATTATTAAGTTGAATTAAATAATTGATACAAAATAATAAATTATGCATTCCCAAAAAAAATTTGTTAAAGGTACTTGGACACAGATTAGAAGTTTTTTTCTCTATAATATAACGACTTATATATTTTAAAAGCATTTCACACAAAAATTAATTAAAAATCTATTTCATATAAAAGATTTCAATTTTCTGGCGGGTTTGATTGACACATCCTTGCACTTTCACAAATTAATTTTATTCTTAATCCTTAGGAAAAGTGGCAATCTCGTTGTGTATAAATAAAAATATTGATACTTTAATCCAGATAATTCAGAGTAGACATGTTCGAAAGCAAAACAAACACACAATATATTGTCAGTCCGTGCAGTTGTGGTTACCAGACGGTGACGATTGAACGCACTCGGTGAATTGAAAACATTAACAATAACAGAACTCCTGCCTTGTTTACAAAAACTGTACATAACACGAGTGTGCTCGATTTGTTAAATTCTGTACGCAACTCTTAGTTCGGAATGACGATACTTGTGAAGGAATTTTGCTTTCTAACATTTCTACTCTGAATAAAATTATTTTTCTGGAAAAAAGTTTTATTTCTCATTAATACACAACAAGATTGCCACTTTTCCTAAGGATTAAGAAAAAGGTTAAAATATATTTGTGAAAGTGCGAGGATGTGTCAATCAAACCCCAAAAAATTTTGAAGTTTTAATAATTTTTTAATGAAACAAGATTTTTAATTAATATTTGTGTGAAATGCTGTTAAAATATATATGTCGTAATATTATAACGAAAATATTGACTTCAAATCTGTGTCCAAGTACCTTGAAGATAAATTTAAATTATGGATTAATTAAGAGTCAAAATCAGCAAGCACCGAGCATTGAATGGAAAGTCAAAATTTTTTTTTTTCAAAAGCTTTTGGTATACAAAAGATTTTGTCCTACCTAATGCTAAAACACAATTAAATTTTTTTTTTAACGTATGAAGGGACTGGTATCCAAGGAAATTCATTTCCTTAGCAACGGGTTCATAAATCCTTATGAAAATCAATGATTTTTAGACATTTTTCTATGAATATGTTTTCTGAACGTGATAAGATAAGGTATTTTGGTTACTTTATTTGTTAAAAGAAGGAATTACTTTATTCTCCAAAAATAGGAAAAACAAAATTTCTACAGTGATATTGTTGCCATGACAACGGGAAAAGAACATGGCGTCAATGCTTATTAATTTTGAAAAAAATTACATATGTTTATCACTATATACACAAAATCTACAACCACTGCTAGAAAAATGAATGCTGTGATCTTGTTAGGGGTTATTTATATGTCATATCTATGCAATAAAATTTGCAGGCACCTTTAGTAGAAAAAAGTTACAGATGATTAAAATGTGTGACAATCTGGCATTTATAAGCATTTTTGAAGGGGTGGGGGTAAATTGAATACATGTACAGTGTCCATTATATTGGTCATATTGGTTCTAATCAAAGCATACTCATAATTTTACTATTGTTGATAAATAAATGCACATTCAATTTCAAATGGAATTTTATATTCCTCACATACGAAACTTGGAAAGGGGGGGGGTAGGAATTACATTGTTCACCCATCCATACGTATGTCAAATTTTGACTTGTCCATAACATTTCAATGAAGCGCCACTGAAAGTTCATACTTGATATTAAGATTGCTTATGATCTGGAGATGTGTCCAACACTTGACCCAAGGTCATTTGAACAAGTTCAAGGTCATTTGAAGACGAATAGTGCAATCTTTGCCCATTCTATAACATTCTAATGAAAAGACTTGAAGTTTCATCTCGGGGATTATTTTTTAGACTGTAGGTTTGTCATGACCTTGACCAAAGTTCATTTTGACATGTTTGACCTTAACTCAAGGACATAGCTTTTTCAAGGTCAGTGCAGTAAAAGTGTACTAAATGAGTTTGGCACATTTACATATTTAACTTCGAATGAAGAGAAATTGGATGTTTGTGCTCAACACAACAGTTTTACTACCTATGACTTGAGTATATGTCAATCATTTGGGTATCTATATCTGCACTAGCAAAATTTTAAAAAAAGGTTTTAAATTAATAGTTGGACATTTTTTGTAATAAAAAACATTTAATGCAATAGCAGAAGGGTGGGTATCATTTTAGGAGCTTGCTCACAATAATTCTAGTTTATGACAGAGAGTCACTATGACAGCTCACATAACTTTAAAGTAACATCATATCAATCAGGCATGTAGCAACAGGTTTGGGTTGGGTAATGGGGGGGGTGACATCCCCCACCCAACTTTTTTCTCAACATAACCTGATATTTCATAATAACCCTAATGGGTAATCTTTTGAACGGCGTATATCGAAGTTTTTGTTATACTTATACTTAAAAACATTTTGAAAACAATGTAGAAATCAGAAGAGAATGACAAATATGAATATTTTTTTTTATATACCGGTAATACCTAGTGATACAAAACATAAATTTGAGGAACGTGTCGTTTGACTTTAAACTAGCCCTCTTTCTTTTTTCTCACAAAAACATTTTGTCAGTTTTGAAATTAATTGATTGATCATTTAATATTGACGTTGTTTTAATTATGATACTTCAAAATGCAGAATATAAAGATATGTTTCAGATTCTTCTACTATCTAATTTTGAATCCGCATGCCAAAAATTGATAGTTATTAGATTTACTTCAATAAAAATATGCTAACAGACAAACAAAGAATGTTACTTTTGGATTGAACATTTTTATTTGATCCACTTTCATGAATACACTGTACAATTTATGGATCTATTTTCTGGATCCCTGAGTCTCCGGTAACACTATCCACTCACTTAAAGCATCAATGGTCTGTATTGTAATATCGTATTCTCATGATGATAACCTGAAAAAGTGATAAAATTAAAATGTTCTAATATTATATAGCTTTGCCTTCAGATACTTACTTAGAACCATTTCTAGTTGAGCTTGTGCAATGATGATGAATGGAAAGCATGTTTATTGGAAGCAATTAAATTCCAAGAGATCTCAATGGTTTATCATTTTATTTTAAAAAGTTAACCTTTTTACTAAATGTATTATTTACATGTTTTTCCTGTCTCATTCTATATCAGCTCATCCAATTCTGTTTCCGCTTCTTTCCGAGTTTGGCTTCAAAGTGCCGAATTTCATTCTAAAAACAGAAGTATACAACACAAAGTTGAGACCCTATTGATTTTAGATATTCTTTAAATTCAAAAAACTTGTAATAAAAAGGTCAATTGGTTCTAGGTTTTGTCAAAACTCTAGATTATGGTTTTCATTTCTTTCCAATAACCCC
>PRKT01000767.1:119393-133198 GCA_003671525.1 Saccostrea glomerata
TGAATACAACAAATCAAAATTAAACTTAATTCGAATTAAACTTTAAAATTTGGGATACAGTTATGTAACTAATCATGACCAACTTTTTCACGTTAGGCCCGCAGAAACAATCTGAGTTGGGGAATTTAATTTCATTTTATCATATTATAGTTTAATATCGGCAATATTATGGGGGGGGGGGCATACCCCCTCCTCCTGGTTCCTCAGGCCATGCATAATCTTTTCTTTTAAGTTATAAAATACGAAAGTAATGCTAACATATATACTTAACTAGTAATCAATCAGAATTAGGCCTAAATTGTAATGTGCAAAAACACCTGCAAAAGTGTTACATATTTTACAACATGGTTAATTTATGTTATACATTCTTCAGTAACTGTTGTAATGGTAAATTGTAAAAATTTCAGTCACTCACCGTAATTAAGACTCATGAAAACGCCAAAACAGAGGCTCAGACTGCTCCAAGTTTGTAATTTTCTGCTAGTCTTCTGTACACTGTTATTGAAAACAATGTAAGCAAACTACCGTTTATTCCTCCTATGTTAGAGAGCTATACCAAAGGGAGGTAATTTGAAGCAAAAGTTACAGAAAATTATGGATTTAAATCAGTTATCATATATAAATGCTTTAGTTGCCTGCAGATTTTTTTCTTGATTCTTCTAGAACAAATACTATTTAATATATATTTTATGTTGATAAGCTTTAATGTGGTTGTATATTTCTTATAGAGTACTTCAAATTTGCTGTTTTTTAAAGCAAAATAAACCTCCAAAAACTAGTTTTATTTATCAAAGGGTGAAGAGAATTTCAATAATCAACATTTGTTAAAATAGAGTATATTTATATTAATAAAATAATAATTTAAAAAGCTTTCTTTAATTACTAGTAATAAAAAAGTATTTGTTTAACCATAACTTCAAGTGTCATGATAAAGTACAAAACACGCTATTTGAAAGGCGCGTGGATTCCATAGCAACAATGCGAAAAATTATTTTTTGCTTGCCTTTTTCTACAATACCCTTTGTTCTGAAAATTTATATATGAGTTTTAACCAAATTTGTTTCTGTGCCACTTTCCACATTTTTTTACTAAATGCTCGATGCTTGCTGATTTTGACTCTTAAGTACACTTACCGGCAAATTCAAAAAATTGTAGTCCCACACTTTCGGTGTCTTTGTGGTTGAGATGCCATTTTTATGACATATTGTGTCAAATATGAGTGTCCTATCTCTTCTCAATTTAAGGAACAAGATGTGTTTGTAAAACACTTATAACCCCGTATGGCAACATAGCAAAGATCACACAAACTAAATATATAATTACATGTACCCAAAGTAGGGTCATCTCACAAGAAATAATAATGTGAAATACAAAATCCTTGGCACCATCTGTTCAAAAGTTGTGGCTAGGGATAAATTTTTGAAAGATAGGTCAAACTATAAGGACAAAGGGTCAAAGTTTTTGATTCCTGAAGAAAGGTCTTTTACATTACATGTACTAAATATACATATCAAATATGAAAGTCTTATCTCTTCTAAAATATAGGAAACAATGTGTGTTTGTGAAACACTGATCACTGTGTATGGCAACATAGCGAAGATTTTCTTAAATGCAAATTAAGTACGGGTCTCTGTAAGAATCAGGCAATATGTGTATAAAAGTGAATCATGAGGGTTCTCAGAATTCGATGATTTTACACACATAGGTTTCTCTTACACTATGAACCACGTATGTAAAATGAAAATTATTTTTGGTCCTGGTTACTATGGAAACATGGCCAAAGAAATTTTCCCTAGCAACCAGTCAATTTTCCATGAGAATGGACAAATATATCACTAAACTTAGAGCCTTGAAATTTAATGTTAATATTACCAGAGGGTTTCTTAAATAATGTTATCATGAAAATAATCATTTCAAGGGATAAAACCATGTAATACATAGATTTTTTATTTTTAGATATTTCTTTTACGGGCAATGGAAGATATGCATGTTTTGCATTTTTTGCTGATTCATCATTTTTGTTAATTTGGGCAATTTTCAAGGCCATATATCTCAAACTTCTGGCATAATACAAGAGTATGGTATACTTTACATAAAGGCAGAGGAATATCCTTTTTGGAATATACATTCAAAGACGTGTGTTTTTTAATATTTACAATCGGTTGCCTAACAACAAAAATGGATGTTTTGATTATGAGAAAGAGAAAAATTCTCAAATGTGCGAGTTATTTATAGAATTAAATCTTATCGGTGGATACCAAAATCTATTTTTAAAGTAAAAACTTTTTTTGAGACTTCTTTATGAATCCAGGAATATTTTGCAAATACTAATCGCCATAGCAACATACACTTCCCCATAGCAACAAAGGAAATAAATCCAGTTTTGACATGCACTCATTTACAGATTTGATTATTTTCATCTAGAAATGATGACTTAGTATGTCGTTACATAACAAATAGTGTTGAACTTTAACAATAGTAATTTTTGTTCTTAATTAATGCATAACAGCATTACCGAGTTTATAACGTTAATATAATTATACATAACAGCAAGCTGTTCTCGAAAGTCTCTGTACATAAGCATTTTAAGACTTTCAGATTCTCCGTAATTATCAAAATTTATTGGCATTGCATAGTTACTAATTTGGATTTTTTTTCTATCATAATTTTAAAGAAATGTGTGATTGATTGTGAAATCTATAAGTATTTTTTAATTATAACCTTGGTTGCCATGGAAACGGGATACAAACTTTCTCATTCCTGTAAATCATGAAAATCTGCACTTTTCATGAAGATGTCAAGAAAAGAAAGGAGATAATCAAATTTGTGCTTAATTTTTTTTTAACCAATGCTAGAGATCCAAACAACAATGTTTACGGTTCAATTTTAATTTCATACTTGTTAGTGGTTATGTTATTTACTGGAAAATATCAAAATATGGTAAATTCTGCACAGTTTTTAAAGGCTTAAAATAAAAAAAATACAATGATTTACAAATTAAGCATAGAAACATGAAGGTCAATATTTCATTGTATTAAACATTTTAAATAAAAAAAATCGGTGTGCAAATGATATGTGTAAAAGAATTTTAAAGGTGAATATTCATTTTTTCTGCATTTTGAAGCATTTTTCCTCCCCAATAACTTCCCTTGGATTACTCCCTATTTTTTTTAATTAATTATTACACGCAATAAAAATATTACTTTATTTAAAAACACATTGATGAGAGACAATGTACACATATGTCAGGCAAGACAGTGGCAGACACAATCTCTACGTAACGCTGCATGTATACTTACAGTAGCTTGCTTAGACTGTTAGATGTTCAAACTAGGATGATCTACAATTTTTACTACATTTTAAGTTTTCCTCAGGCTCAATCTTTTTATGAAGTTAAAAAATGCATCTTGGTGCACAGGGGCTTGCTCCAGCTGTTCAAAATTTTTTTACTGAAATATCATGGTTTGTATAATTGGTATATGATATGTTGATCATATTGATCATTATTGATCAATCTGCAAGATGATATACTTTTACCAAGCAATGGCTTTCGAAAATTAACAAACATCTTGCGAAGTGTACAGTCGCCGGCGTCGCGCAATGGTTAGAGCGTCTGCTCAAGAGTTGCGAAGTAAGGAGTCAATCCTTATGTCACGGGTTCGAATTCCACTGTGGGACGTGGAGACCGGTCCTTCGGATGAGACCATATAAACGAAGGTGTGTGGCAACGCACTTTGGAAAATATCACGCACTTTGAAAAAAAAATTCAAAATGCGTTAAATTTGGGACATACTCAACGCACTTTGAAAAATTATTCCAAAATGCGTTACGAGTGTTTATAAACTTTTTTTACCATGTGGACATAAAACACAATTTGAAATAAGAGGCCCATTAGCCACATCGCTCACCTGAGAAGCTTTGACCATTCTGTTCTTTTCCAGATCTCCCCCTTGTAATACATTATGTATCCCCACCCTACCCCACTGATCATAATTAAGACATTTTGAAATCAATTACACCAGGATCCTTCCATGTGCAAATAAGTTTCAGCTTTTCTGGCCCAGTAAAGAGAAGATTTTCAAAGATTTTTCCTATATATTTTTATGTAAAACTTTGATCCCCCCATTGTGGCTCCACCCTTCCCCTGGGGGTCATGATTTGAATAATTTAAAATCTACATTACCCAAGAATGCTTCCACATAAGTTTCAACTTTTCTGGCCCGGTGGTTCTTGAGAAGAAGATTTTCAAAGATTGTTCCAATATATTTCTATGTAAAACTTTGATTACCAATTGTGGTCCCACCCTTCCCCCGGGGGTCATGATTTAATTTAGAATCTACACTATACCACGATGCTTCCACATAAGTTTCAGCTTTTCTGGCCCAGTGGTTCTTGAGAAGAAGATTTTCAAAGATTTTTCCAATATATTTCTATGTAAAACTTTGATTCCCCATTGTGGCCCCGCCCTTCCCCCGGGGGTCATGATTTGAACAATTTAATATCTACACTACCCTAGGATGCTTTCACATAAGTTTCAGCTTTTCTGGCCCAGTAGTTCTTGAGAAGAAGATTTTCAAAGATTTTTCCAACATATTTTCAGGAAAAACTTTGATTCCCCAATGTGGCCCCGCCCTTCCCCCGGGGTCATGATTTGAACAAGTTAATATCTACACTACCCTAGGATGCTTTCACATAAGTTTCACCTTTTCTAGCCAAGTTGTTCTTGAGAAGAAGATTTTTTAATGACCCCACCCTATTTTTATCTTTTCTTGATTATCTCCCCTTGCGAGGAGATATGTTCCTTCATTTTTACAATTTAAATTTCCCTTCACCCAAGGATACTTTGTACCAAGTTTGGTCAAAATTGGCCCAGTGGTTCTTGAGAAGAAGTCGAAAATGTGAGAAGTTTACAGACGGACAGACGGACGGACGGACGACGGACAAAATGTGATCAGAAAAGCTCACTTTAGCCTTCGGCTCAGGTGATCTAAAAAAGATGTATTAAACAAAAAATAATAGATTTTAGTAATTGAGGGAATTAATTTGTAATAATGATATTTTTCGAAAAAGGTTTGATTTTACATGTATTGATTTACTTTTATTGAGAACAAGAAGATGATTATATACGTAGAAGGTCTCTCAGTCAAACTCTTTTTTCTTATACATAGCTGTCGGTAGCAAATTGAAAGTGCCCCCACCCCCCGCCCATTTTTTAATGTCTACATTATATATCTCTTTGCAAAACATTTGTGTGTAGACCCCTCCGCTACCGATGCCTATGCTACACCCAGATATATGTATTTGCATAAGTGGTATGACTTTGAAAACTTAATTTCAATAAATTTTAGTTTATATTTAATGCAAATTAAGTGCGTTGTAACAGAGGTCCCGTGTTGCAGTAGGTGCTGGCACAAAAAAGATCGTTCCTTGCTCAATGTCCCCTAGTGCCGAGTATAGGACAAAATTTGCAGCTCTCAACCGGCAAGTGGTGGCGTCTTCATGTGAGTGAAATATTTTCGAGAGAGACACATAACAATATACACAATCAATCAATCGAAGTGTACAAATTCTCTCTAATTTTGTGTGTGTTTTTTTAAACTTGAAAAGAATTAATTTAAAAAGATTAATCAAACTATTTATGTAACTTAAAATTATATATAGTGTTATTTAAAAGAAGGGGTGTTATGATGTATTCAATAGGTATACCCGTATACATCAATACACTAAAAATTGTACAACAATACATAATAATATTTGCACACCGCACTATGTATAATTTTCAGAAGACATATAACATTATGGTAATATATTGTGAATTAGGTGAATTTCATATTGAACTCGTTAGGGAAAAGAAAAATCTTAAATATTGTGGGTTTTTTAAAAGTACACTGTAGTGATAATTGTATTCTTCAAGCATTTCTCCAAAAAAGGATAGAAAATAATGATGACTGCATTGTAAATGTTAACAAGATGTGTATGTGAAACACTATGCACCCGGCGGCAATAAAGTTCTAAAAAGCTATTTTTGCATATAGGTTACAGTCAAGGTCACAATGTCATTGACCTTTGCGTCGTTTTTAAGCACTTTTAAAATTAGTGAAGTATGCATACCAAATATAAAGTCTCTATCTCCTATGGTTCAAAAGTTATAGCGAAAATTCGAAAAATCTATTTTTAGCATATTGGTCACAGTCAAGGTCACAAGGTGTGAAAGTGTTTAATTAGTGCATTCCAAATATGAAGTCTCCATCTCGAACGGTTCAAAAGGTTAAAGTTGACAACAGACAGACAAACAGACAGTCAGGACAAAAAAAAATATACGCCCCGGATAAATTCGGGCGCATAAAAATGAATTTCATTGGCTAGGCTTAGCAAAATTTCGATAGAAACTGTAACACAATGTACATATGTTCTATTCGCCCACGTGGCGCAATGGTCAGAGCGTCTGCTCTAGAGTCGCGAATTAAGGAGTCAATCCTTACGTCGCGGGTTCGAATCCCACTGTTGGACGTGGAGATCGGTCCTTCGGATGAGACCATATAAACCGAGGTCCCACGTCGCAGTAGGTACCGACACGAAAAAGATCCCTCACTGTTCAATGGCCCAGAGTGCCGAGTACAGGACAAAATTTGTAGCTCTCCTGCACTTTCAAGTGGTGGCGTCTCGATATGAGTGAAATATTCTCGAGAGGGACGTTAAACAACATACAATCAATCAATCATATGTGCTATACCACCAAAGACTAAGTGACTTAATGACAGAAAAATAAATCATTTATAAACTTCTGTTGTTCATATTTGCGATGGAAATTTTTTTATTAGCTTTGATTAAAGCAAAATTGAATTATTGTCGTCCTGTACAATAATGATTTCTTATATAAAACTGTATATTCGGTTGTACAGAAATATTTCATCTGAATCATTTTAAAACTTTATTTTGGGCTTATTGGTCATATGGATTTAAATTACATACAAATTAATCATAATAGCACATTTTCTCAGCAAAATAAAATTCTCAACGATACAGCTCATATTGTTTTAATTTTCAAAGAATGAAAATTCATTTCTAAATGTTTGAGTTTACTAAAAAACTGTTTTTTTTTTATATTTGCAAAATCCGATTTCTACTTCTTGCATTATTTAAAATACATATACCAGTACCACTAGATTTTCTGACTTCAGCATAAATTTGCATGTTTCATTAGCTATCTGTTTACTTTACCAGGTACTTACATTGGACTATTGCTCCTATCTTGAGAAAAAACAGGAAAATTCAAGAAAGTTGATCAAGGAATTTTGTCATGGGGGTGGGGGGAGTAGCCTCGGAGACAGGAGGTCCTGGACTGCACTGAAGTCCCCAGTGGGTTTAGGGCATGTCACTAGTGGGGATCCACAAATGAAAGACGTTTTTCCTTGATTTTAGGATAGTCGACATATAAATTTTACATACACTACTGTACATGTACAAAATCTTCAAAAGGAGGGGTACCGGCACACCAGCTCTGAATCTGCATTTGTGACATGTACACATCTTTCTTAGGACCTTGCAACTCCACAACACCAACAACATAAGAAAATTTGAGCATTTGTTTCCTTGCAGTGTGTGACCACAGAAACAAAGTACCAGTTGTTTAAAGTTATATCTTGCTGCTTTTGGAATTTACTTTCTTGGGTACATTTACATGTAAAGCTTAACATTTCTCCTAAATCGGCACTGTCAGACGGGTATACAAAGTTCGACTTCGTTACACCCAATTGCACACTCGAAATGTGATTTTTTAAAATATAGGATAAAATAAAAACATGCAGATTTTACAGTTAATGGCTTGTTGTGGTTTCGTCCCTGGAAATGTTTCAAGGCTCTTTTCTCTAATATTTTGTTGTACATGTATATCAACCTTTAACTGTGAGATTGCTATATTTTTTTTTCAAAATTTATGACATGTTGCCATGGTAACAATGGCACATAGCAACCAATTCTTTGCATACCTTTCAGTGACAATGTCAAAGACTTTAAAGGGAGTTTTAAGAAATTCAGAGACAGTACATATCACATGTACAGGTCCTATATTAATGTTCAGGTCATTATAGATGATGGCGCTTAATAACTTTTCATGATAGCCACATGCTCAATGTTGCTGCCATGGGTTAACAAGCATTTTGAGATTATTGCATAAGCAATGCATGTCCTTTACCGGGTTCCACCTTTTCTATAGAATGTTATTTTACAATATGCAAAAGTTATGACCAAGAAAAAAGTGTTTGATGTTAAAATTTTGCGGTTATGCATGCCTTTAATAAAAAAATAACTAGAGGAACTGTGAGCATTGAGCTCACTAAATGATACCCCCCGCCTCCCATATGATTATAACGGAAAAGTCCATGTTTTGTTGTGGCCAGGAAACCCAAAATATGTGTCGGATCAAAAAGTAAAATAGGAGATGCATAATGGCAATCTGTTAATAAAGATTCTGTGAAAGTTTCATTAAATTTCACTCAGTAGTATAAGAGGAGTTGCGGATAAGAGATGGGTACCCCAAAGCGTAACAGACGGACGGACAGATGGATGGACGGACGGAAATACCGATTACTATATACCCTCCCACTTTTCAAGCGGGGGGTATAAAAATAAAACACATAAAGTCGGAAATTCAACTCATTTTTTCAACACCTTCTTTTGGCTTCATATTTACCATGTTAACCTTTGGAATATTTAGCGCAGCACGAACCCGATCTTAAACCATTATGAAAAAATTAAAACGCCATCAATATCAATCTATTAAAAATCAATGAGCCGTAAAGACATTCAAACTCGATCTGTAACTCACCAAGATACACTCACATGCCGAAATTCAGCTCAATATCTGCAAGCGTTCAGAAAAGACGTGCAGAAACCCAATTAAGTAGGACAGACTTACAGACAGACATGGGGACAGCTATACCGACGGACAGACTCAGAGGAAACCTATAGCCCCCTCCAGTTTCACAGGTTGGGGACTTATAAAGTACAAAAAAATGTCCTGATGCTCTTAAATCACTGTGGTCTGTCAAACACCGAATAACCTTTACACACATGTATATGAGTGTGTGTCAAAAGTTCGTTTATTTCCTTTGTTAACGTTGCTATGGAGGAGTTTCTGTTGCTATGGCGATTAGTATTTGCAAAATATTCCAGGATTCATAAGGAAGTCTCAGAAATATGTTTTTTCTTTAAAATTTGATTTTGGTATTCAACGTTAAGATTTAATTTCATAAATAACTCGTACATTTGACAATTTTTCTCTTTCTCTTAATCAAAACATTAATTTTTGTTGCTAGGCAACCGATTGCAAATATTAAAAAACACACGTCTTTGAATGTAATTCTAGCATTATCAATGGATCTTTTCCTTCACAGTTAAAGGTCGCAAAAGTAACTCCTTTATTTAAAAAAGGTGATAAATCAGATCCAGGAAATTATCGCCCAATCTCAATTTTACCAACTATATCGAAAGTTTTAGAGAAGCATGTAGCAGAAAATATACGCATCTTTACTTCACACTTTGATCTATTAATGAAAGCACAATCTGGATTTAGAGAATTTCACTCATGTCAGACAGCTCTCACAAAACTAACTGATAATTGGCTGCATGCAATAGATCAAGGAAATTTCGTTGGCATTACTTATTTGGATTTTAGCAAAGCATTTGATCTTGTGAATCATGATATACTTATTAGTAAACTCAAATGCTACAACTTTGATCCCACATCAATAAAATGGTTTCAATCATATTTAAATGATCGAACTCAAAGTGTAAAAATTGGTGCGTATACATCTGAATCACTGCACGTCACAGCAGGTGTGCCACAGGGCTCTATTTTAGGTCCCTTGTTATTTCTGTTATATATAAATGATTTACCATTATCTGTTGAACATTGTAATGTTGATATGTTTGCTGATGACACAACAATGCATTTTCATAGTAACAATATTTCACATATTGAAGCAACTCTCAATCATGACCTGTATCAAATACAAACCTGGTGTCAACAGAATCAGATGATTTTGAATACTGATAAAACAAAGTGTATGTTAATGGGAACACACCAAAAGAAATCAAAATTAGAAAACGTTAATCTTCAACTACAACTTTCTGGCCATCCCATTGAAAATGTTAGAACAGAGAAATTATTAGGTGTTCACATTGATCATACTCTTCAATATACTTCGCATGTAGATGTAGTTTGCAAAACCCTTACTTATAAATTATTTACCTTACGAAAAATTAAAAAGTTTCTACCATTGAATACTAGAAAGCTATTTTATAATGCATTTATTTTACCATCAATTTTATATTGCCTTTCTATTTGGGGTAACTCTCCTCAAACTCACATCGATAGAATATACAAACTTCAGAAACGAGCAGCTAGGATTATTTTAAATGAAAAATATGATGCACCTTCAATGCCATTGTTTAACATTTTAGGCTGGTTAACAGTTTACGAACTTCTTTATTTACAAAAAAGCATTCTAATGTTCAAAATATTTCATCATATGTCTCCGGATTATATGCATGATTTTTTTGAATTTCAAAGTTCTGGATCATACACATTACGCTCAGAGACAAATTCAGAACTTCGTTTACCAAAATATAAAACAAATTTATTCAAAAATTCATTACAATATTCAGGGGTTATTATCTGGAATGAGTTGCCTATTAGTATTAGGAATTCCCAATCCCTTGCAATATTTAAAAGTAGTGTTGAAAATTTTTTAGTTATGAAACGTACTGGTTCTACATGAAATTTATGTTTTCCTTTCTTTTCAATGAAATGCCAACATTTAATTTATTCTGTTTAACAAAGTGTTTATATTTTATTGTTTCATGTTTGTAATTTTTGTCTTTAATGTATAAAACATTGTATATATGTTATAAAGAAGGCCCTGAGGAAGACTAGTGCTTGCACTAATCGGGTTACCTTCTATAAATAAAGTATTATTATTATTATTATTATTATTAATGTATATTCCAAAAAGGATATTTCTCTGCCTTTATGTAAAATATACCATACTCTTGTATTGTGCCAGAAGTTTGAGATATATGGCCTTGAAAATTGCCCAAAGAAGAAGGTATGGTTTCCATACAAATTTTGCCCAGTGATTTTCTAAAAAATGAAACTGGTGAAAAAGATGAAAACTCAAAATAAATAATTGAAATTCAATGCAGAAGACACCAATTTGTAAAGGATGAAAACCCTAACCTTAACAATTCAAAAGCTAGACCCAAGGTTCAGGTTATTTAAAAATAGATCAAACTCTAAGGTCAAGGTCATTTTTGATATCCAATGAAAGTTCCTGTCAAAACGATTGAATATGTAAAATATGAAAGCCTTAGTCCTAACCCTTCAAAAGTTATTGTCAAGGTTTATTTTTAAGTATGTTAAACGCCAAAGTCAAAGGTTCATGGTTCTTGGTATTCAATGAAAGATCTACTTACAAAGATTACATAAGTGAAGTATGTAAGGACCTAACCCCTATCATTCAAATGGCATGGCAAATACGGAAATCTTCAAGGTCAAGGTCAAAAGGTCAAAGTTTTTGGTATCCAATGAAAGGTTTTGCCACAAAGAATACATATGTGAAATATGAAAATTGTGGCCAAGGTTAAAAATTTTAAAAAGTAGGTCAAACTCCAAGGTGAAAGGGTGAATGTTCTTGGTATTTGATGAAAGGCCTTCTTACAAGGATTTCATATGTGAAGTATGAAAGCCATAGCCCTTACGTTTCGAAAAATATGGCCAAGGTTAAGGATATTCTATAAGTAAGGAAATCTCCAAGCTCAAGGTCAAAAGGTCAAAATTGTTGGTATCCAGTGAAAGGTTTTGACCAAAAAATTACATATGTGAAATATAAAAATATAAAGGTTTGGCCAAAATAAAAGATTTTTTTGTGTAAAAGTGGATCAAACTCCAAGGTCAAAGTCAAAAGGTCAAACTTGACCTTTGACCTTAAATTCATTAACAGGTCAAAGGTTAAAGGTCAATGAATCTTATTCAGTTGGTCCTATGTCTCTACGACGTGTCGTTTTAAAATTTTAATCATTAATATTCATATAATACCGAAAAATGAGATAAAAAAGTATATATTTGAGTTAATATTCAGGAAGTACCAGGTTGTATAACGGCCCCTTTTCTCGTCTTTGGCAGTCATAAATTAATATTCTTTAGAAGAAATATTATTTGGAAAAATGATTTGGCGTCTTTTTTGTTCTACCTGTAGTCTTCCCTTGCAAATGCTAGCCACAGGATTAATATTAGCTAAATTCTTTCTTTACTTTTTTTAATTTCTTAAAAATACAACGAATGTGCGTTTTAAATTAATTTGTCACTTTTTTCCTCGCAAAATTCATTAGCATTATTAAATTTTGCAACGTCACAAATGTCACAAACGGCTCTTGCGTCTATAAAGTCTAAAAAGCACACACATTTTGAAGGGAGCTAAATTTACAATGTAAATGTAAGCATTGTTAATATAAAGGAATGTAAATATAAGTATTGAATTCATATTTTGGGATCTCCTCGGTCCTAAAACACACCTGCCATGCCTACAAATTATCATACCGCGCGTTAAGCGCGGTATTCAATTTGTCGGCACGCCAGGTGTATAGGACCGAAGACAACCCAAAATATGAATTTATGCTTAAATAGACGTAACGTTATTTGGCGTCGGAAGGGTTAAGCGCTTTCTTTTCAAAATTTCAAAGGGTTTATAACGTCATAATAAGTGGAACATTACATGCTAACGTCCATTGTGTCGTCATAGACAAATCTTGCGGGAAAACTGCAGAATGAATCTACGAAAGCCCAGAGGGCTCATTCCAGATTCGAGGTTCGAGATTCGACATACGAGATTCAACATACGAGATTCGAAATTCGAGTTTCGAGATTCAAGATCCAGATTAACCAATCAAAAGCGGGTTCAACATTTGATTACTCCCTTTTATTATGATTTTACTATCAAGAAATCGTTTAATATATTAATAACAAATGAGTCATTTGATTAAATTACAATGCAAGAAAGAGTGTTATATATATTAGAACGAAATTCAAATTGTCATTGGATTTTTGATCAGCAAGATATACTTCAATTTATACTATGGCGTCTTAAATATTAAATAGAATACATATATCAGGAGTATAAATTCTTTTGTATTGTCCACTTTGTTTACGGGGTTGATGGCATAAAAACAAAGTTATAAATAAGTGTCAAGTGTTTAAAGATTAACAATAACCCCACCCCTACCAACCCCACTTGCCTATTTTCCAAACACACTGAAAATGTTACTTTGTAACGTAGAATTGAAAACAAAAATCGCGTTCGTTTTCCTGATCGAAGAAATACATAAAAATTAAGTATTTAAATTACTTATCTTAATCTAAGGCTTTGATTTCTTGAATTAATTAAAAATTATATATACAATACAGATTGGCAATATGAATTAAAATAAATTCGGCATTTATTTTATCCTATATCATTAGTAGATGAGTCTAAATTAGATGCAGAACTATTATAGCGTCATGGTTTTATATTTTAGTCTCTGACCATACCGTTATGACCAAAGACTAAAATATACTCGTGAAACCTTGTGACGCTACATTTCGATTCAGCAGTCAAGTCTCACAGCACAAATGACCCTTTATAAATGTATTGAAATATATACCCTTGAACTACTGTGCAGTGTAGAGACGATTCATAATACTAGTATTTCATATCTAATTATAATCAAATGCAGTATTCTGAATCTCCCTCAGCAATGATCAGATAAAA
>PRKT01000767.1:134185-173849 GCA_003671525.1 Saccostrea glomerata
AACTGCAGGATATTTAGTTTTTGAAAGACATTATTTTAAATTCATTTTTAATTACAAGAATAAATAAATCGTTTAAACATGCCTCTTGTAGAAAAAAATATAAAGGAGATTTTAGCTTTCTAAATGATATTGCTTTAATAAAATCATTCTACATGTACTAAGTTTCTAGATAGAGAATATACAACGATCTTAAATCTTTGACACAGGAACAGGTGCCCGTCTCTGATAATTGTCATCATCCCGATAGGAGATGTGTAATTAATTAGTCTGTCCCCAAAATCCGCGCAACTAACATAGAATATACAAAAGATATACAAGATATATACACATCGCAGCTCCTCGATACAACAGGTGAACTGATTGTTCCATCGATTTGTAATTGATTTTAAAACCTCTCTTCTCTACAAGAAGTCGTAGCGTAATTGATAAGGTCACGGACACATAAGCAGGAGACCAGGGTTCGATTCTGGACATGGGAGCAATTTTTTTTTCTAGTATTAATTTTTTTCCTTTTTTTTAAATTCGGAATTAGATACATTTAATGCTATTATACCAGGAAAAAGTGAAATAAAGTTTTAGGTAAAAAAAATAAGCCGATTATTCAATAAAAAGATTCAAGTGAATGATCACGGAAAGGTCACTGAAATGTATGTGCCATTCAGTCGACTGAATGATAACTGAATGATCACGGAAAGGTAACAGGAAAGGGTCTTTTCAGTGACCTTTCAGTGACCATTCAGTGGCCATTCAGCCACCATTCAGTCCACTGAATGGTGGATTTTCATCCTGTGATGGGTCGCCATTCCACGCCGATACTCGTGGCAATAAAGCAGTCAGGTGTGACTAATGAGAATAGTATACACTGGTGTTGATGTATCGTAGACAATGATATCGAAAATGGCGTATGCCTATTTACGAGTCGTGTTCAGCATTAGAGTTGAACACGACTCGTAAAAGAAATGTGTCCGCCATTTTTGTTTCCTGCAGACCCCTACAACACCCCTACTAATGTTATTGTGATTTAAATTCAAGACACGTGGTTTAGGTTGATTTATTCAAAGGTTATAGGGTAGAACTGGTTTTATAAATAAAACTGACAGTAAACATGATATTGCTATAGCCTGTTTCTTTTGAAAACATGTCCTGTTATACATGTAAATGTTTCCAGACCTTTCAGAAAGACTTTCATCAGAAAAAGGGTGGCTAAAGGAGGGGGTGTTAAAAAATGTTAAAATAACAATATATCTTATACTTTTCGGCGAAAATTAGAGCTCACTAGTGACCGATTCGCTGGTAAAAAAAATGTGTATTATCATCTACACTGACGAACCTTTGTTTGCCTCATATGGCTATTGTTATAAATGCGCAGAGAGGATCTTACCACAGGCAACTGACCAATCGTTGAATGAATAGCAACGTTTACACCAAATACATGTTTACATTTTACTTCGATCACGTAGTTCAGGTCAATCTAGGATCATGTCAATATACTGCAAAATAAAAAAAAATGCTCTTACGAACAAAATACAAAGATAGGAAACTATGAAAGATGTTACGGGCGTTTTTAATTTGTTGTTAACTGAAAAAAATGTTAAATAAAATGTAGTTTGTGTCCAGTTCAGAAATAAAATTTACTTCGTTGTTTACTTGCTTAAAATACTCATAGATCACGTGATTAGGTAACTATGAATACATTGGGTCATGTGCATTCTTTATCGACTCTCGCTATAACTTCGATACACGTATATTCACGCTGAATAATGAAATTTCAGATAATGATATACCGGTATTGTCTGTCGAAATACCGATTTATGAAAGTTTAGTAAACTGAAGTATATGTTTAAATGAATATCATAAATTTGAATGTTAATTGATTAAAGGTTATAGCGAGTAGCACTCCTAAAATGGTCTTTCTTGTTATTACTTAGAATAGAATTAATTTACATTTGGACGAACAAAGTGAGGGAGAATATAACACCACAGCTTCAAGGGTAAGGAAAACGAGCAGCATCTCTTATGCGTTTAAATGGACAAAACTTTGTTTACATTCGTGATCACGTGTTCGGCCAGGGAATCCACCTGACAATTGCATTCACCAACCAATAGTACAACAAAGGAATTACATGTAATACAGACGCAAATCACTTTTGCAGTATGACTTTCAGAAAACTAGACTTCCACCGTTTATTTAACAAATGAATTGTTTTTCATTATGAGCATGAATAAATATTTTTAAAAACGCTTTTCATTTACCAGAAGATTTTCTTTTTTTTCAAGAGTAAAATTCCTGTAGTATTCGTAGTACCCATAATGCAATACTCATTCAGCTGATTGGTCAGTTTAAATCATGCTGGTGCCGAATTTGCTAATCTGACGCCAAAAAATATAGTCCTGGTTCCCATGCGAAATTATTTGTCCAAAAAAAATTTAATTCATGACTGCAGAAAATTGTATTTTAAAAAATACTTATTTAAGTTTGAATGAATGTAAGAGAGATCGATTGATTGAAGTACATTTCTACAGAATTATCAGCTGATTCTAAGGTGGTGAAGACTGAAACGCAGCATCACTTTTCTGTTTACCATGCTTCAACGTGCTAGTCACTTCCTAGCCACATTTCCGACAATAATTTACCCTATCTCGCCAGAGCCACTTCCAGAGCTACTCTGAACTCACCGGGTTTTAAAATTAGCAGAACACCGAAAAATAAAAGGTTCCAAACACATTACTAGGGTTCTATAAAAAGGGCAAGAATAAGAGACTGTTCAGTGTAATCAGTCGACATCAATGTAGACGAACTTATGCTATGCAGAACTTGGTAGCGAGAATAATAACGTAATACTTCGTCTAATGTGGAAAGTAAGACCAAATAAATTTACAATTATATATATATAGTTGTATAAGTCAGTGCAGTATACAAACAACGCAGATAAACGTAACTGCAACAAGTATTAGCTTTCCTAAAAAGCTTGTCTGACGTGGTTTGCTTAAATTCATAAAGCAGAAAAGAAAAAATATATTATGTTGTATAATTTCTTTCGTTCCATAATATATCTTCAATAGACCATGCTTAATCAATTTTGTATACAATAATGTACATGTACATTAAAGATCTTTAAATTGAAGCTCCTGGCTCCAGGATCATGAAACACACTAAGCCTTCAGTGAAATTTTTAATCGCCGATAAAATATTTATTAATTATGGAATTTATTTCTTAATTTGCACATAACAACATCTCTGTGAAACAATGTTAAAATATCCCTAACTGTGACTCTTTTGGTCTGCTTGACCATGTTGACTTTTTCAACATTTTCAACATTTTATTATAGAATAAAGATTTTGATCGACTTAGGCTTAAGATTTTTCAAGATCCCGGGTCAGCATTTTTCAAGTAATGTTTTATATGTAAAATGACATAACTGATCTTTTATTCAACAAACAGAATAAATTGAAGATTGTAAATGATGAAATCAATGGGAAGATATTTGACCACTTAATGGGTACATATAACCCTAACCCAAACCCTGGCGATAACAACCTTAATTGGCAGAGCGCAACACATGCTGAACATTCCCCTGCTGTTCTTGAAAGCTTTCATTGCTTCTCAAACCATGCATTTGACGTACAATGATTCTCTACTTAACACGGTTACGTAATTGATTGATGAAATTCTGAACTGAAACAACAAGATGATGCAAACTAATTTACAATGTAATATGGTCCGAATTATAATCGTGTGGTATGGGATTGAAGTATAACACTTCAGTCAACATACAAATCTATTTACACAATAAAGAATTAAAAGGGAACTTGAATAAGACATTTTTTCTCTGTGTTCACTGCATTTTTCGCAGCTAACAATACTTGGAGCAGGGCAACGAAGAGAAAATATTTGACCTCGTGCCTGGTATAAAGGTACTAGTAATTCAATGTCAAGGTATAATTTTTACTGAAAATAAGCAATCAATGATTTAACCATAACATGTAAAATGACTTAATCTTTACACAACACAAAACAGTGATATCTATATAATAAGGCATTTTTTATAGAGAACTGAAGCGGACATGTTCAAATATGATAGCACAGATTATACTAAAGATAAGATCATTCAATAATGTAAATCAAAGCTCATTTCCTCCTGGGACGAACTACATAAGTCTTTGGAGATTATGCATGTATTGAAATTTCCACCATCGAACTACTTAAACAATTTCATGGAACGACTGCATAAATAAGCCCTGGTTAAATCTAGTACTGTCTGACGCCGTGACGTCAGACAATAGAATATAAACAAACGTTGTGCACGATAACCAGCACGAACACGGGTCGCTATTTCACGTCGATACCTGTGACAATAAAGCAGTCAGGTGTAACGAATGCGATGAATATACCCTAGTATTGATGTATCGTAGATAATGATATCGAAAATGGCGTATGCCTATTTACGACTCGTGTTCAGCTTCAAGTTTAGGTTTGAACATAAGTATAAAATGCTTTTCTTTCTCATGTCTATGAATATCACTTTCACTTGAAAGTTTGTAAAAAGTGAATTGTTTATTTCAACAAGTATCCAAATGTTCATTCAGAGAGATTTGCAGATATTCTTGGGAGTGAATATGTTGTCGGTGAACATGCACCCGTGTATATTAGCATATTAACTCGTTTTGTTGTTATCTAACGTATTATGAAGCTTCTGAAGATTTAAAATGAATTTGCTTAAGTTATACTAAAGGTTTTCGTGTTTCTTTTTTAAAAATACCTGTTATCTGTCTATATAATTATATATTAGAATGAAAAAAAAATTACGAAGCAACAATGTAAGTAAAAAGTAAGCGCTTTTTACCGTCTTCCTTGTAAGACGGTATTGTATGGTTGAAGTTTTTTACAGTCTTCGGACTATGCACTTCCTCTCTTTTGTGATTGGTAGAAAATGCATGATGAGATAATTTTCAATTATTTCATTGGTTGAAATGCTGTTCAAGGCAAGGGAGATAACTTTCTGATGATCTAATTTTCGTACGACTTAACAATTTTGCAAGATTTTCAATCTTAAAAAAAAAATGACAAAACGAACAACAAAATCAGCAGTAATTAATTCCTAATAACATGATTTTTTGTATAGCAAAAAATAGAAAGATCTCTTTAACTTCATTATAAATAAAATTTGATTTTTATTGCTTGCAGGCTTTAAAATTTGTTATTATTCTTTTCCCCTTTCTTGTTTGAAGAAGGAAATGGAATCAGTCGAGGTTTGCCGAAAGCTCTGGGCGAGTCAAAGTTTACGGAGATGACCGAGCGAAAACCGTGGTAGGGCTAATGCCCGTAAAAAGCTAATGTAGAAATACAAAATCAAGAAATTCAAAAGAATTATACGGCCTGATAGGTGTAGATCAGTTTACAGTTAAGATTGTTGCTAAAGACGGGAAGCTTTTTAAAAAAGCTCTCCTTGTGTTATTTCCTCAGACGTTTCACATTTCAAAACAATTCAAACATGTGACGTTAAAACGTTACCTTATGTTATTTTACCTCTACTTATTATTTCCTATATTAAAGTTAAGCAGTCAAATGTGAATACTACCCTAGAAATCTCAGTGAATGGACCCATGCGTTAGTTAAATGTTAGTTAGCTAATCCCTGCTTCTGAAGCTAATTCTCCGATTATCCCTCTAGATTTTACTTTTGTATCTGTCTGATAGGTTTATATACTAAACCCCATATATCATTGAGGGAGTAGGCAAGATTCCAGTTCCCCTAGACTAGGACTTTTTCTCTGGGCTGTGCTTTTGGAAATAGGCCTGGCCCTAGGGAATGGGAATCTTGCTAACTCTCTCAATGATATACTGTATGATAAGGTCGACAACACTGCACTGACGTCACAATGCTAATAGAGGGAGCAAAATATTTTACCTTTTACTAACATTGTTGCCTTGTCATTTTTTTAATTCTAACATTGTTGCCTTGTCATTTTTTAAATTCTAATATTGATTACCGGACACTATGCTATTTTTTCTTTCTTTTTTCAGCACCAAGCACGAAAAAAACAAAGACGAAGCTCAACCTTTAATGTATAATTCATAAATTAAGTGATTTCTGATTGGTCTAAACGCTCCTTCCTGAGATTTACCTCAAAATGAGTTCACCTCAAATGAAGAACTGCATGGTTTATTCTGGTTTTCCCTCTTGACCAACCATAGATTTGCTTAGAGTATTTTCAACCAATCAAATTGCCTGTTTTAAAGCATTTGTCGTTGTGAATGTAAATACGCCAGACACCAATTGCAATACTGAGGAAATTAAACTAATTCATTTTAAATGGTTGAATATTAATTGTACACTAACATTGTTTTCCATTTTTATCTAGTTGTTGGAATGTTAATATTATGTGTTAGTCTGGTTCGATTTATAGGAAAAAATACCTCTAACGGCAAATAATTATTATTTGGTCCAGCATAGTTTGTAAACCTATTTCGAGTATGCTGAATCCGAAAAAATATTCTGGCCTTCATGAAAATGGCGTTAAAGTGATCAAAATGGCAATCACAAATCCTTTCTCCTATGTAAACGACATTAAGAATTAAATAATTTGAAGAAAAAGATAAATATCCGCCATTTTGAATCGCCATTTTGACTTTTAACTTACAGCTGCACTATCAATCAAATGTAGAATAGTGAGACGTAGAGGGAAAATACAAATCTTCAGTGTATGGATATTTGCAAATGCAAAATCCTGAACAAAGAAGAATATAGAAACAATAGACCAAAATATCAGAGAAAATTCAAATTAAGTGTAGAAACGACTACATTTTCTGAGTTTACCTAACAATGTTGGCATCCTATTATAATTTTTATAGTTTTATTACACTCAGAGAGATATTTACTCATTACTTCTCCATTTTGAACGACATTAAGAGAAAATTAGAAAAATTGGTTGTCCGCCATTTTGAATCGCCATTTTGACCACTTTAACGGGTTATTTCCATGCAAATAAAGGTTGTCCTTGAAGAAAACGACAACCAACTTACCCTCAACTCCCGGTCTTCACACATAAGTGCCCCTAACACCATACCTATGACCACTAGAAAGATTTTCTTATGCATTATCAATTCTGTACCTCCGTACATGATACAAGTTTAAATGTCCAAGTAAACAGTCAACTGTAGAAGTCCATAGTGAGCACTTTGACACTTTGATTTACTGTAGTACACAGTTATGAAACGGGTACAGGAAATAGCAAATCTATGGTTCACAGAGGGAAGAAATAGTTTCCTATCGATAGGAACCATTAATTTGCTATCTCCCTAGTTCCCATTCATTAGTTTTATTATACGGAAAGAATCATAGGCAAATATTTATTTTTTTTTACCAGTACATGTAATTCCAAAATTCAAAAAATACTATAGAGACTTAAAGGCCGAGGTTTTTAACCATACGGTTTTCCTCAGGTAAGTTTGGTGTGGGGTGGAGCTTAATCGAAGCGGCTGAGAAGCCCCGAGGGAACGACGCTGGCTTGTGTATACTACCTATATACACAGGATGTTACCTGAGTGTATTACCTGTAAAAGTTTTCCTACGACTTTGTAAACCGAGGCCGTTTCATTTTTTGTTGCAGACAGAATCCTTCTCAATTTCTTTCTTTTAAAATAATTGATATTTTTAATAATTCGACATTTTTATATACAGTGTGTTTCTTAATGAAGTGTTATAACGAAAATACATTTAGCACCAAAATCTGTCGTTGTAATCTGGCGACAAAAAGGGAAGTAATTCACATTACACGTCGTCTACGCAAAACGAAAGAAGAAAGTGAATCATAAAACAGTCTCTCGGTAAATAACAATGAAACTTAGAAACGATGTTTGAGAATAAAATGTTAAAGTATAAATATTATTGTCTAAATAAATATCTTTTAAGATAAACCCTACGTGATTTTTTCATAACGCATGGTCTGTAAAAATGGCTAGGGCTTCGGACCGGGGTTGATTCCCCGACAGCTATGAAACGGGAATGGAATCATCTGCATCGTTTTTTTTTCGGGATTCATTATTAATTTCAAACATTAAATACAAACAAAATGTTATATTCCGAGTAATTCTCTTCTAAAACTTATTATTATACCGTAACTTCGTCACCATGCCTCGAAGAAAAGCGACACGTACAGGTGTGTCTCATTAATATAAATTCGCTTGACTCATGAACAATGTTACAATGTTGTCATACTTGTTTTAAAAAATAATTTTATTTAATTCCATGATACTAGCTTCAAACGCAGGTCGGTTTATTTTGTTAAACAATGGAGGAAAAAATGTACGTTAACTCATGTTTTGACACGGAAATTAAAATTATCTATTGTAATCGTGATATGAAATCCTCCCTTTTCAAATTAAATTTATAATATATATTAAATAGCCACGATTTTTTTTGTCATGTATTTAATTATTTGATAGATTGATTATATTTATGGCATATTCTTATGAATTAAAAAAGAAAAGAACGATTTGACTGCTTCTTTATCACGTTGGCCTGTGCGGTAGGCATCAAAAGCCTGAAAGTTATTTCGATGGTCGGTACGATCTCCAGACAAGGTACACAAGATATACACAACAGCAGCAAATTAAATGTCAATCAAATCAAAGTATCCAATCCCAGGTTTAATTTCAGATGATTGACAGGGGTTCTAAGACCAGGTAAATTTTAAGGAGGTGCTTATTTCCTCCCCCTTTAATCACAATTGCATGCGGTTTAAAAGATTGTAATAACTATGATAACTAATGCATCGTGTCCGAGAACATTGAAATTATTTTCAAAAAGTATTTTCACAGCCATTTCGAAAAATTATCGTTGTCTTCATTTTGCTAAAATTCAAGTATGATCTTGACATCGTATATCGAAATGTTTTGACGTCATAGTTACATTGCTAGTAACAATACGTCACAGATTCGGGATTCCTTGAACGTTCCGTCCACTAACACTTTGATTTGTAAAATAACTCATAAATATTTATGAGGGAGTAGTTCCATGGAATAGCTCTGATTTTTCAGTGGGAAGTAGTAGTTTGCAGATGAGGGGAAAGTCTCTTTTCGGGGAAAAAGGCAGTTTTATGGTATCAAATTTAATATAAAGAGTAACATCAGTAGAGGTATAATAATGCACCCTTTGGTTTACTATAGTGAAATCTTTGACACAATGATTTACTACAGTGATAACTATCAAAACTTTTATTTACAATGGTAATCACTACGAAAACTTTGATTTACTATGGTGATCACTACATGGAAACTTTGATTTACTATGGTGATCACTACATAGAAACTTTGATTTACTATGGTGATCACTATGGAAACTTTCATTTACTATGGTGATCACTATGGAAACTTTCATTTACTATGGTGATCACTATGGAAACTTTCATTTACTTTAGTTATGACTTTGGCACTATTGTGGTCACTTTAAAACTTTGATTAACTAAAGGGAACATTTTGACACTTTGAATTACTATTGTTTTCTTAAAAAAATTACTTAAAAAAGTTAAGGAACGTTACTCAACGGGAAATGCGCTTCAAGTTGCGGAACTAGTAGAGTTACGCAGTACAGAATTTGAAAAAAATGACAATCTAGTTCAAGCTATTTGCACAATTTTTAGTGAACTGGGTGATAAGTGTTATGTATACGTTTTTATTAATGGTGAAGACGCTACAAGCCGTGTATGAAAATAAAAAGCAGAGTAATTTTGAAAAAACTTTTACGCCGTTGTTTTGAGGCTACAATGTTGGTTAACTGTGCTCAGTGTAACAAAACATGTTCTTTTAAAAATTGGTTCACATGAATTCTATTTTATCAAATGGAATGAAACTTCACACTTTCACAATGTTTTTATTTACCAAAATGTGTTGATCAAAAATCTTGCAAAAATATACTGACATGCAAAAGAAACGCAACAAGCAGTAATCTACAAATGTTTGAATTTTGTATCTAATGATGTTTAAAAAAGAATACAGTTAAGCTAAACTCACTTTTCAGAACATCAGAGATTTGATAATTTTTTTTAATTAAATCTTTTAACTTTACTAAGTAACATATGACTTTTAAAACACCCCCCCCCTTCCAGCTATTCAATTACAACGTGCAAGACTGCCCTAAACAACATTAGCAACTTAATTACTACGATACAAAAGGTTAATCAATATCGAGATCTAAGTGAGGGAATTATTTTTTGCCATTTTAAATGCCTGTTTTTCCGATGATTAGGTTGAATTTTTTCTAACTTAGCGCATTGTAGTAACCCTTGGACTTCCGGTCCAAGTACTACCATTTATGAATATAATACGTAAGACCCCGTTGAGGCGTAATGTAGTGTATTCTTGCATCATCAACTCTCCACTCCATCACCTTTACTTTGAGATTTTCCAGCTAGAGCAATGGAATGCGTACTTAAGCCATTTTCAAGAAGCCTTTGCAACGTTACCGGAAACAAAAGGAGATTCTATTTTTTTAAATATTGCTGCATTACTTAAGATAAACAGTACAAACCCTTAAAGCTCCATAATATTGGCAAATGTTTTGTTAAACATGCAATTTTTGATTTCTGTTATGCAGACTCAAACTTGACTTCCGGTTATGGTATGAAAATCGTTCAATCTTTAAATTACCAATATTTACCACATTGAAGATGTCCATAATTTTAAGTTATTTTTTTTATTTATTTTACATAATTATTTCACCCTAAAGTAGGGTGTTGCGTTTCTTTTGCTTGTCAGTATAAGTTTGTATAAATTGTCTAAGTATTTTGAATGGCCCTCGTAAATAGTTGCAGTTACATGTAGTTCTATATCTATATGTAGGAATTCATGAAAGAAAAATTATTCACGAATCATGATCGTTCATTCAAAGTAATAATGTGCCAAATAAAAAAAGAAATACTTGAATAAATGAAAACTTTAAATATTTAATTTAAATTTTTCAGGAATACGATTAATTTACATTTTAATCCCACCATCAAATCCAATGCTAGGTTTAATGATATATACCCGAACTAAACATACGTTGAAATTTAATTCGAAAATTGTTTCGTGTAATTTTATTTTCTTTACAGATTTGACGAAAAAAAAAATGAATACATTTTATGTTTATTTTTCGGTGAGATTATAATGATGATAGGTTTTGGAGAATCCTTATATTGACAAGGAAACTTAAAAAAAAATATATAAATATAGTCCAGGGGTTTTACGTGTGCTCTTTTAGTGCTTCAACAGAAAGCAACGGTAATGATTTTTATGCGCCCGGATCGATAGATCCCGGGCGTATATTGTTTTTGTCCTGTCTATTTGTCTGTTTGTCTGTTGTCAACTTTAACCTTGGCCATAACTTTTGAACAATAAGAGATAGAGACTTCATATTGGGTATGCATACTTCACTAATAAAGTCCTTTCAAATGACATCAAGGTCAATGATCTTGTGACCTTGACTGTGACCTATATGCTAAAAATAGCTTTTTCCACTGTTTGTCATAACTTTTTAACCGTAGGAGATAGGGACTTCATATTTGGGATGCATACTCCACTAATAAAGCCCTTTCAGCTGACAACAAGGTCAATGATCTTGTGACCTTGACTGTGACCTATATGCTAAAAATAGCTTTTTACACTTTTTGCCATAACTTTTGAACCATAGGAGATAGGTACTTCATATTTGGGATACATACTCCACTGATTAAGTTCTTTCAAATGACACCATGGTCAATGACCTTGTGACCTTGACTATGACCTATATGCTAAAAATAGCTTTTAACACTTTTTGTCATAACTTTTGAACCATAGGAGATAGGAACTTCATATTTGGGAAGCATACTCCACTGATTAAGTTCTTTCAGTTGACACCATGGTCAATGACCTTGACTGTGACCTATATGCTAAAAATAGATTTTTACACTTTTTGCCATAACTTTTAAACCATAGGAGATAGGGACTTCATATTTGGGATGCATACTCCACTGATTAAGTTCTTTCAAATGTCACCACGGTCAATGACCTTGTGACCCTGACTGTGACCAATATGCTAAAAATAGATTTTTGAACTTTGTTGCCACCGGGCGCATAGTGTTTCACAAACACATCTTGTTTTTCTTATCTTTGATAATAAGAAAATCAGAAAAAAAAATCTCCAGGCGAAATTTAATGTTTTGTACAATACCATAATTTGTAAAATAATGTCATACTGATTTCCCTTGTTCATGCTATTTTCTATCTTTCATTTAAATGGCTGGTCAGAATAAAAGATCATGTCCCGTATCCTGATTAGATAAGACATGGAATGGTATTTTTCTTGTGAGGCTCATATCTGTATGTGGCATCCGTCGACAGGCCCTCGACAGAAAAACATGATCTTTTCAATTAAAACCTTAATTCCATGACTTCATTGGTCCTAGCACCTGAAACGATGTAAGTTCTAGTGTTAATTCTTTTGTTGTTAGTAATTAAAATGAGATATTTGTAAATGAATTTGAATGATTGTATAAAGAATCATTAGTCTTGCATTGGTTTAAAATTGTATGACTTTTTTATAGATGGTCGTATATACCTTAAAGCGCGCATGCCCCTTACAATATTTAGATATGAAGTCTTCCAAAAATCTATTGGAACTCCCATTGGTACCAATTGTGTTCCATTATTAGCAGACCTATATTCATATGCAGCAGAATTTATCCAAGACTTTAAACGTGTAAAGATATAAAAATTGCTGTGACCCTCAACTCAAAATTAAGATATTTCAATGACATATTGTCAAAATATTTTAGCAATGGTTATTTCCATTCTTTTGTCGATACGATATATCTAGGTATAAACCAGGAAGTATAACACATCTGTTTGATATTTGGATATTTTACTAGAAATAGAAATAAATGGCAATCTAGCAAGCAAGCTCTATTTTAAAGGTGAGGACGTTGGCTTTTCAATCGTCAGCTTCCCTTACTTATGCAGCAATATACCGTCATCACCTGTATGCGGAGTTTATATCTCTCGGTTGTTTCGATACTCTACGTACGTACACTTTCTAAAACGTGGTAATTTATTGACAAAAAAGTTGACGAAACAAGAATATCAGCAGTCTCATTCAAAGTCAAAGGGATAGAAATTTACTTTCATATTCACTTGTCCTTTGGGCCAGTGAACTACAATTTTGACGTGTCCTAATGCAAAACTTGGTAGAGCAAATATTATAAAGAGGAAAATACAATTTACTGTATCTTAGTTTGTTGTAAATATTGAAAACTGACAAATTAATTTCTATTTTGAAGTTAACTGTCGGAAAAAAATGTTGATATGACATTTTTTAAATATATAAACAACTTTCCTATCATTTACTATCCTGAAAACACACAGAGTACTGCAAGAATATTATTTTCTTACGACCCCCCCCCCCCCCTCCGAAATTCTGATTTTATTTAACGGGCTATGAAATTGAGGTCATGCTAAAAGGAAAACAGTTACAATGTTTTGAATCAAGATACATCTTGAGAATAATTGCTGTTCTGTTTATTCCCTTAGTGAGTAAATTAACTTTATTCTGTAATATCTATGTTATAATAAGATTGTAACGTAAGTTGTCAGACGAAGAGCGTTAGGTGTCAAAACAGTATTTCACTTGGGTTCACGTCAAATCATGGCTGACGCAAAATAATCCCAGATTCTCCCCTTCCGATTCGGACATTTTGAAATGAGATTAGGGCTGAATTTTTATGAGATGAAAAACAACAACTGAAGTAAACTTCCTGTATAGACCAAATTTATCAACATTTAGAGCGTGCTGTTTTTTTTTTCTATATACTGTCAAGAGTGGGGATTGATTAGGCCCTGGACTAGATTTTAAAGCACCTGCTCGACTTCGACCGAAACAAACTTGCGTGCGTTGCTGGATGGCTATGTGTTTCTTGGTTCTAAAATCTTTATAAAGAATGGTTTTACAAGATCGGAAAAGGAAACTTCTCAGAAGTTTGTTTTAAATTAATCACCTCTACATGTACTCAAACTTGCGCATTTTTCGTAAGAATATATAGCAGAAATTTATATTGTTGTGCAACCTGCACGTAAACTGCGAAACAAAACAGAATAACGAACCCGATTTCTGAATAACAAAATAACCACGAATACTACTGAACAACTCAGAATCCAAAAACAATGTACCGTTTTTTGGCGGAAATCAAGTCTTTAATTTATTTTGTTGTTTATAAACTTATGTAAGATTTAAAAAAAGTGTTTCTATCAGAAATATCTACATGTCCGATCGGACAAGTACATCGATAGATTCCTTGCCTGAACTAAGAATTTACTTGTCCCGAGGAATCGGACAACCGTTAGTGTCGATCTCTGACTTTATTTAGTCATCATTTCGTAAGTTCTACATTCGATATAATGACCTTTTCAGCAAATACAATTTATCATTGAGTCCAATGCTTACTGGCGTTTTTAAACTTTTGTTGTCCATTGTTTACACACTGAATTGACATCCGTTCCATTATTTTTCGACCATGATAATTTGCACAAGACGAGTGTAACCGGTTGGTAGGGGATACTTACTCCTCCTTTGCACTTGATCCCACCTCTGATGTTTTGAAGGTCGACATTTTCTCTGCCCTAATTTTGTATTGTTTAATGGACTCTTAAGCTTGGATACTGTTCTTCAACTCGATATATTTCATTTAAATCATTTTTGTGACGTCATCTTTTGTTTTACCTTGTTCAATAAATTTGTTATTGTCTCGCACCCTGTCCAATAAGTTTCCTGTAGGTGTCCAATAAGATTCAACTTATTGGACAGCTACAGGTAACGTTAACATGAGAACAAAGGGTGAGACTAATAAGTAAACAACACTTAAAAGGCAATGACAAATCAAAAAAAATTCATATCAACTATATAGGAAATTAGTAGCGTTAAATGTTAATATTTCACAAAAAATCCTATTGAAAATGGCACAAATAATCCAGTAAATTGAATGTCTCAGATTCATTATTGTAGACGCATCCGTGGCATCGATCAAAAATTTCCTAAATACGGCGTTCATTGCTATATATTTACATTCACTGAATATTTTCTCCTTTATTTCTTAAGAAAACCCATTCTTTTAATCACTGCATGAACTACATAAGGCAGGTCGCCTGCACAGATTTCTTGATCAGTGGCTGTTCCATCAATGAAACGTATAAAGACGTTCGCATCGTTAATACAATAATTCGCAGCTATTGCAGAAAAAAATAACATAACCCACTTACGCGGGTTATTTATTTTTTCTCCAACAGCTGCTTCCGTTAATTCCAGGAATAACAAACATTGAAAGCATTTTATTGTTTTAATAATATATTCATTATATTCATTTTACAATGATTGATCCACGGAACATACAACGTACATAGAATTCATTGTACACAAAAGATGAATGAGAAGCGCATATTTTCTTACACACAGCCTTGGGCTTTTTGTTTATTGAAATATCCATTTTTCCACATTTAGTACAAAATTTAGCTCAGGAAATTCCAACGGAATCTGTATTTTCGTCCGGTGATTTATGACTATATTTCCACCTGGTCCTGCATCGTTTGCTTTAAGGAGTGGCTGGAGTAAAATCCTTCCGAGTTCGAAACCTGCATACAAAAGAAAAAGTGTTGCATTTTTTTTAAATACATCAGAAATAATTCCCAATTTCATAGACAATGCTTAAAGAATTGTTGGAATAAAATTCTTCAATTCCTATTGCTTTACAAAAAGTACCTGTTTATGGGAAAATGTTTCTTGCAATTTTCGAAACATAAGAATATATATCTGGATTTCACAGTAAAAACTTGAACTGAGGCATCTTGGTGTAATCGATAAATGGCATCGTCAAAACACTCGATTCTGAAGGTGTTTTTTCAAAATTAAAATGTATTTGTCATCCGTGGTCGTTGCGTTGTAAAATGAATAAATTGTAAAGAATTTAGTAGAACTGACTTTTACGCATGCGTAGTATTATAAAAAAAAATGTCGCAATGCGGATAAAACACCTCTCGATGATTCCTACTATTAGTAAAGACAGAAGAAAAACCAAAACTGGTTTTCTTTGGCCTAACTTGATGAACAGTACCAGGTAGTCATCCAAGCAGAACGAGACCTTGCCTGTGGCTGTCAAATAAGTTAACAATTGAAGTGTTCGACAGTGGTGAAATGTTTTAAGTAAGTTATAAGCCTCAGCCTCAAACTGACCATTATTTCGGATATTCTCTCTTCTCGTAAACTCGAGTTATCGTTCTTATCACGAGTTATCTTTCATAAGAGCAGGTATTGTAAAATTTCCGGTAATGAGGTAAAAGAATGTTGTAAATGACAATGTGTCTATATGTTGTTTTTTTTAAAATCAGTTTTCTTTCTCAAGTGTTTGAAGGTCGTCCCTCGGCAAAATGTAATGAAATTGTGCACAATGATAAATATCAAGGTTTGACCGAACGATAAGTATCAGACATGTAGTCGAAGCGTCGCTCTTCAAAGGAAAGAAGGGGGTGGGTGGGAAAATATTAAAAAGGCAAATGAAAAAGACAAGCAAATAAAATTAAAATGATTTTTAAAAATAGTTTAGGGAAAACTAAACATGCTGAAAACTATTAAAAAACGAAGAACATATCCTCCCGACGTCGCTCTTCAAAGGAAAGAAGGGGGTAGGTGGGAAAAACATTAAAAAGGCCAATAAAAAAGACAAGCAAATAAAATTAAAATGATTTTTAAAAATAGGTTTAGGGAAAACTGAAAAACTATGTAAAAAACGAAGAACATATTTCCGGGGGAGGGGGTCCTCTAGCTGTTCTCAATCATTTTCCGTAAAAGAAAATCCAGTTCAATACCATACTGCAACAATAGCGCGGAGGGGAAGGAGGACCCGCAAACCTGCCTATGAATGAGAACTTCGATACTTAATAAGCAGCAAATGACCAGTCATCCCGGAGGGGGGGGGGCACTATGGACTTGCATACTGGATATGGAAACGATAAAGATATAGCTTCTCCTTGATATGTAATAGTGTGGTTAATTTTTTTGATTTTTAAATAGTATTCCTGATTGGCGTGCACATAAAAGCATGATATGAGAATAAAGTACAAGGAATCATCATTGTCGGAATATAAGTAATTTTCATTTCGTAGTCAAACTTGAATGAGCAGGATCATAATAAGTAATTGACATGCCGGTAATTGAAAATTTTTTTTTTCACTCAAACAAGATATGACATGACCATATTTTAGAATATTGTTTTATGTAATTTGCTGGAAAAATTCTTTGGTCGAGAAATTTTTTTCTAAACAACCATGGAGATTTTTGAAGTCATTTTTTTCAAAAGAATTAGTTTGGCCAATTTTCTCTTCAGCTACATGTATACCCAATCCCTCCTTGCTTGATCAGATAGATATATATACTTGTATATATGTATATGTATCTCTTGACCCATAAATTGAACTGGCTATAGCTTATGATTAACGTCCTACCTTAGTGAATTAGTTGTTACTGTGCCTATTCCATGAGGAGTGATAGGAGCTAGTTTGGTTCCGACTTTTATTTTTATAAGAGAACTATTCAGATACATAAAAAAATATAGAGGATCATCAGACTGCAACAAAAAAGCGTGTGGGTGGTTTTCAATGAATATTTTCATACTAAATTAACAGTAAAACGTATTGCGAGAAAAAAAGGGGGGGGGGTCGGAATTCATGTTTTATATAGTGCATCCGCAATATAAACCAAAAAAAAGAGGGTATTTCTAAATATTTCCATTCAAATATGGGTGCAGTAAATTTGAATAATCGCGACTTTTAAGATTTTCTTTTTGCAACATCGCTAGGAACTTGTATAAGCCAATTTAATTGCAGGGATGCTTGCTTTTAAAATTGACATTTCCTTTCTTTTATGTAATGAGTTTCCTAATAAGCGAAGACTAATCCCTTATGTGAAGAATATTGTGGAAATTATATGCCTTAATTATTCAACATTATTCGCAGAGATATTCCAACACTCTCATATCGCATTTTATTTTCAATATCGTCATTTTTCGCCAAAACTTGGCCAATATATGGTATATGCATTTAGACTGTAAAATTGTGTGTTTCGGTCAAATCTTAAAATTTAATACATTGTATCAGATCAAACATTTTTCCAGAGACGAACTTCAGACTCGCTAGTTTAACTTTAATTCCTTAAAAAATGAAATTTTAAGACCAATTTTAGTCACCCGCAACATTTGCTCTGAAACCGGAAGTTTTGTGATACCTGCTATAAGGAACAGATAACTCGTGCTAAGAACGATAACTCAACGTTACGAGAGGAGAGAATTAGACTCTCCTCGGCGCTAACGCAACTGGGGTCTTCTAATATCTGACATAATGGACAGTTTTCGGCTTATAATCATTACTTAAAAATGAACAGTTTTACTACACATTATTATCATCATCATCATCATCATCATCATCCTTTTTGTTATTATTATTATTATTATTATTATTATTATCATTATTATCATCATTATCATTATTATTATTTTTTAATGTGGCCTGGTGATAGAATCTATTAATTCAATAATAAAAGAATACATTTCGATGATATATTGGATTATTTTTGCGAGTACCCCACTCCCCTTGTTTTCAACCATATTTGTATAGTTATACATCAACCATTTCCTATCCGGTGACTAATTTTTAAATAGAATATAATATTGAATAATACACGTGTCCATTTTTTAAAATAATAATATTGGATATGATCTACTACGGTTCAAAAGTTCATTTCATTTTTGAAAGAGATTCAATAAATATTAATTCAACATTATATCGTGCTGAAAACTGAAATGCTCCAATATTGAATAATTTGATAACTCAGTAAAAATACGTCACCGTAAATTCCTCTAAATGAGTCATTATAAGCTTAAATATAATTTAAGTATAAAATAAATTCTCAAAAATAACTACTCTTTTCTCTAAAGAAAAAAAGAACTTTACTTAATATATTATTGAGCCGCTTGGAATTTTATTTAAAAAAAAAATGTTATCTCCACTATACGAGGGGCGATCAAAACGTTCGCAAATTAATTGAATAACTTCCATAAAAGAAAGAATATTTGGTTTCTGTGTTGATTGTATTTTAAAGTTGTGCTATATAAATATTTTAATGCACATCATCCTCCGTTCTGGTCGCTGGCGTGGCGCAGTGGTTAGAGCGTCTGCTCTTGAGTCGCAAAGTAAGGAGTCAATCCTTACGTCGCGGGTTCGAATCCCACTGTGGGACGTGGACACCGGTCCTTCGGATGAGACCACATAAACCGAGGTCCCGTGTCGCAGGAGGTGCTGGCACGAAAAAGATCCCTCCCTGCTCAATCGCCCTAAGTGCCGATTATAGGAAATATTTGCAGCTCTCAACCGGCAAGTGGTGGCGTCTCTATATGAGTGAAAAATTCTCGAGAGGGACGTTTAACTATATACAATCAATCAATCAATCCTCCGTTCTGCTCATACGCCAATTACGTGATATAGACTGTCACGGGACCCTTTCCGCAGAGTTCTGTCACAAAAACTGAAAGATTTTCTGAGTTTTATATATTTCTTCCATTGTATGTTAATTTTTATAACAAGAACAGTTCATATGTCAGAAATAGTCACATCTCGGCAACAAAATTTGGTGAATAAGAATACCCTTTCCAAATTTAAGCCTGACGATCATCAAAACCCAAATCTTCTGTCTCGGGAGAGACGTTTATTTCAAGGTGGATAGAGAATGGGTGCCTCTTTTTTATCATGTCTAATATGTTTGAAATCTACAATAAACGATATCTTCGACATTTAATAATTATATTATTGTTCAGATTTTCAACTACTTTTTAAAGTGTGAATTGGAGATCTTTAATAGGAAATTGATTAATTGAAAACATCTTTTTTTTCAAACTTGCTTTCACTGGACAACATAACACGTATCAGTTTTAACAATCTGTTTTCCTTCATTGAAACAATCCATTCATTGATTGAATTAATACGAAGTCATTTGTCTTAATAAACTGTTTACAAATTATTATATGCTAATTTAAAGGAATTTCAAAGATACACCATAAATTGTACAGTCGTTTAATGAACGAGTGCGACTGAGACGATCATTTTTCGTCACGAGTGACCTACATAGTGACGTCAATTTCACATTGCAACGTCACAAACAAGGAGCAAACTTTCTTTTGCATATGTTATTATAGAACTCGTGTATGGCTGTGTGTACACCAATTTTTTTCTAATCTGAATTGTGGTTTTGTAGATATAGAGATAGTTCTTGATCACCCCTCGTACATCGACAGCTATACAATAAATTAAATTTTAATTCAATTAATCTAAAATGTATGCAGAATCGACTTAGAATTCTGCTCATCTCGCATACCCTTTAGTTATATATTGAACAGAGGGTGCAATTTTATTTGTTTGATTATTATTTGAATTTAAAAAAAAACAAATAAGATCTATCTATCAAATACAAGTACCTTTGCCTAGCAATTCCTATTATGGACAATGAGAATGATTGACACTTTAATAAATGCATATCACATTCTATAACATATATCATACATTTTTTAACTTAGAAGATATTGTGAAAATTCCTTGAAAATAAAACATACCGAACAAACAATTAACAGCTGCATATATTAAACCTTTCGTGGGTAGGGCATATGTATAGACTTTGAATTGGAACCATTTTTATCCATGAAATTATGTATTTTTTTTTGAGTGATTTATGAATAATTTAAAACATACCTGTCTACATATTCCTCTAAAGTTTCTCTTCTCATTCAAAAAGTGAGGAGAAATCATCTGGGGAGTATACTGGACAGGTGTAGTAACGTTTAAATCACCGGCTTCCTTTTTTTAAATGGCGTATAAATTCTGCTGGAACATCATCCTCACAGTCATTTATTTCGTCATTTTAAAATACTGGAATTTTTTTTTTTTATTTTCGAGTTTTATGTTTTAATTCGCAGTCCTCCACATGCGCAGATACAGGAATCGAAGTTATGAGGCGCATTAAGTAGGCCTTGAGACGGCCAGTGCGTCCAGGGCGAAGCCTGCAGGGGACTGGGGGGGGGGGCAAAGCCCCCGAAAGCTGTTGGATTTTAGAAATTTTTTTGGGTCAAATAAAGTCTACCGAGTAGACATTTTTATAATTTCTAGACTAAATTATGATTTACATACACTCACTTTGAAAATTTCAGGAAGGGTGTCTAAGTGCGTCCCCCTTTAATTCGCCCTATATTGGTAATTGTGACATTACCAAACGTTTCATTAACGTCCCCGTTTCCAGGTTGGATGACCGGGAAGGCAGCATAAATGGAGAGCACACGTAGATCGTTTATGATAAAACTATCAACAATGGTCATATGAAGAACCTCTTATTAAATGAATGTTTTTTTTTCAGTTCTGTGTGAGTTATTTGTGTGCAAATGACATATTTGTAACGTAGGCTTATATATAAAAATATGCCTACGTAAAAGTCTACACACCAGTAAATCACGGATTAGTTAATTGTGCTACTAGTATTCTGCAAACAATTTTATTACCATTGACCTCTGTTACTGCTATTCTGTGCTTAAAGGTTCACGCTTTGAGGTGACCATATTTTCAGGTTCATAATTTTATCTATGTTGTTCGATTGTTAAACTTGATGTGTATTCCACATTTTCGATTGTAATATCTAAAGAAACTCCAATTCATTAGCGAAATGTGTAGGAAAATGATTAAAACATTATCCTCATGACACCCTTTGCTCTTGTAAAGGATGATACTTTTTTAATCAGAACAAGATGTGTTTGTGAAACACTATGCGCCCGGCGGCAACAAAGTTCAAAAAATCTATTTTTAGCATATTGGTCACAGTCAAGGTCACAAGGTCATTGACCGTGGTGTCATTTGAAAGAACTTAATCAGTGGAGTATGCATCCCAAATATGAAGTCCCTATCTCCTATGGTTTAAAAGTTATGGCAAAAAGTGTAAAAAGCTATTTTTAGCATATAGGTCACAGTCAAGGTCATAGACCATGGAGTCAACTGAAAGAACTTAATCAGTGGAGTATGTATCCCAAATATGAAGTTCCTATCTCCTATGGTTCAAAAGTTATGGCAAAAAGTGTAAAAAGCTATTTTTAGCATATAGGTCACAGTCAAGGTCACAAGGTCATTGACCATGGTGTCATGTGAAAGAACTTAATCAGTGTAGTATGCATCCCAAATATGAAGATCCTATCTCCTATGGTTCAAAAGTTATGGCAAAAAGTGTAAAAAGTTATTTTTAGCATATAGGTCACAGTCAAGGTCACAAGATCATTGACCTTGTTGTCAACTGAAAGGGCTTTATTAGTGGAGTATGCATACCAAATGTGAAGTCCCTATCTCCTATGGTTAAAAAGTTATGAAAAACATTAGAAAAAGCTATTTTTAGCATATAGGTCACAAGGTCATTGACCTTGATGTCATTTGAAAGGACTTTATTAGTGGAGTATGCATCCCAAATATGAAGTCTCTATCTCTTATTGTTCAAAAGTTATGGCCAAGGTTTAAGTTGACAACAGACAAACAGACAAACAGACAGGACAAAAACAATATACGCCCGGGATCTATCGATCCGGGCGCATAAAAATTGAATTGAACACATGGTAAAAAGTATTTTTAGAAATGATACTATAAAAAATTATAGTTTCTCCAATATTAGTTCTGGATTAAGCTAACAGAATATTACTGTTTTAGATTAAATGAAAAGTATCCGGAAATATTTACGGGGAAATAAAGCGTAATTCATACAAGCACAGCATGAAAAGTTTATTTAGAAAAGGCAGAAATTTTTAAATATATTCTGTACGATGCACAGTATTGGAATAGAAATAATCAAAATGAATTTTAAAAAAAAAGATATATAGTTTGAAAAAAAGCTTTCTACACGTACATATAAGAACAATCTTTTAAAACAATATTCAATGCTTTTAAACAATGATACTAAAATCGATTATATTGATAGGAAAGAACAATTACATGTAATATGATAACATTACTTTTAAAAATATGCTTTAAAAATATATATCAATACATAAGTTTACCTTTTTAGAGCATCCAAACGCTGGATGACATGAGTTGTTGTCACAGTCACACATCTATTGACATTCAACACCGTACAGTGAATATGGACAGAGCTCAGAACAGTTGATTCCACTGTAGCCAAGCATGCACTCTTAACAATATTTGGGCAAATATAAAAAGACATACTTAATCTAAGCTTATTCTAAAAAATAAAATAGTGGATATTAATGTAAATTTATTTTTTCTATTCTGCATTATCTTTGCGTCACCTGCATTGCAGAACAACAATAAGAAATTAATTTAATGGTAAGAAATCTTTAAAACGTGGTGACTTAAACTTTACAATCGTAAACTTCCCATACTTATATAGCAATATACTTTTCTTCACCTGCATATAAGGTTTCACTACTCAGTAGCTTCGATACGCAAGTGCATTCTCTACTAATGGGCAATATTTCGAAAACGGGATTATTGGGGAAAAAAGTTAATGAAACAAGAATATCAACAGTCTCGGTTAATGTCATTATTTCATTATACATGGAAGTTCTATACTCGAAACGATAACTTAGTCAGCAATTATTATCAAGTCAAATGTTGATTGATTTCTTTTGATTAAATTATGCTGATTAATTGGAAATCTTTATAAAGAATTGTTTTACAAGATCGGAAAAGGAAACTTCTCAGAAGTTTGTTTTGAATTAATCACATCTACTCAAACTTGCGGATTTTTGGTAAGAATATATAGCAGACATTTATATTGTTGTGCAACCTGCATGTAAACTGCAAAAGAAAACAGAATAACGAACCCGATTTCTGAATAAAACGATAATCCCGAATACTACTGAGCGACTCCGAATGCAAATACAATGCCCCGAAATCAAGTCTTTAACTTATTTTGTTGTTTATAAAATGTATGTAAGATTTTAAAAAGTGTTTCTATCAGAAATATCTACATGTCTGATCGTACAAGTACATCGATAGTTTTCCTTGCCCGAACTAAACATTTACTTGTCCCGAGGAATCGGACAACCGTTAGTGTCGATCCCTGACTTTATTTAGTCATCATTTCGTAAGTTCTACATTCGATATAATGACCTTTTCAGCAAATACAATTTATCATTGAGTCCAATGCTTACTGGTGTTTTTCAAACTTATTGTTAGTCCATTGTTTACACACTGAATTGACAACCGTTCCATTATTTTTCGACCATGATAATTTGCACACGGCGGGTGTAACCGGTTGGTAGGGGATGCTTACTCCTCCTTTGCACTTGATCCCACCTCTGATTTTTTGGAGGTCGATGTTTTCTCTGCCCTAATGTCGTATTGATTAATGGACTCTTAAGCTTTAATACTGTTCTTTATCTCGATATATTTCATTTAAATCATTTTTGTGACGTCATCTTTTTGTTAAACCTGGTTCAATAAATTTGTTATTGTCCTGCACCCTGTCCAATAAGTTACCTGTAGGTGTCCAATAAGATTCAACTTATTGGACAGCTACAGGTAACGTTAACATGAGAACAAAGGGTGAGGCTAATAAGTAAACAACACTTAAAAGGCAATGACAAATCAAAAAATTTAATATGAACAATGCAGGAAATTAGCAGCGTTAAATGTTAATATTTCACAAAAAATCCTATTGAAAACGACACAAATAATCCAGTCAATTGAATATCTCAAATTCATTATTGTAGACGCATCCGTGGCTCCGATCATAAATTTCCTAAATTTACCGTTCATTGCCATATAATATATTCAGTTCACAATGATTGATCCACAGAACATACATAGAATTCAATGGACACAAAAGATGAATGAGAAGCATATGTTTTCTTTCACACAGCCTTGGACTTTTTGTTTATTGAAATATCCATTTTTCCACATTTAGCACAAAATTTAGCTCAAGAAATTCCAACGGAATCTGTAAATTCGCCCGGTGATTAATGACTATTTGTCCACCTGGTCCTGTGTCGTTTGTTTTAAGGAGTGGCTGGAGTAAAATCCTTCCGAGTTCGAAACCTGTACTCAAAAGAGAAAGTGTTGCATTTAAAAAAAAAATACATCAGAAATAATCTCCCAATTTCATAGAAAATGCTTAAATATTTGTTTGAGAAAAAGTCTTCAAATCCTATTGCTTTACAAAAAGTACCTGTTAATGGGAAATTGTTTCTTGCAAATTCCGAAACATAAGAATATATATCCGGATTTCACAGTAAAACTTGAACTTAGGCATCTTGGTGTAATCGATAAATGGCATCGTCAAAACACCCGATTCTGAAGGTCTTTTTTTCCAAAATTAAAATGTATGTCGTCATCAATGGTCATCGCGTTGTAAAATGAATAAATTGTAAAGAATTTAGTGGAACTGACTTTTACGCATGCGTAGTTTTATATAAAAATGTCGCAATGTGGATAAATAAGACTAAAAAAGTAAATGTTCATATCTATCGATATAAAACATCTCTCGATAATTCCTACTATTAATAAGACAGAAGAAAAAACAAAACTGGTTTTCTTTGGCCTAACTTGATGAACAGTGCCAGGTAGTCATCCAAGCAGAACGAGATCTTACCTGTGGCTGTCCAATAAGTTAACAATAGAAATGTTCGATGACATATCAGTAGGAGTGGGTATCGCTGTCTGGGGTAAAATAAAAAATTGAAGAAAATTGTGACTTAAATCTGTATTCCAAGAAAATGTTCATCTCTGATATACATGACGATGGTTGTATTTTCTGTGTGTACCGGGATGTGAAAAAAAATATTCAGAAAGGCGACAAAAGATTACAGTGGAAAAAAGTGTAGCGTGGCCTAGAAAGTTTTAATATCATTGTAAACAGCACGTGACTTTGAATAGTTTCTTTTTGTGTGCTAAACAAAAACCAACGAAGACACACTCATATTACTGTCAACTGAACCGATCAGGCACCGTTAAATATTTCAGAAATAGAAGAATTCTTCACCATGAAGAATCGATCTTCGCGACAAATGGAAGCATTTGATTGGCTGAATAAGTAGGTTATGTTCTAAAGTGGTAAAATTTTTTAAGTAAGTTAAAAGCCTCAAACTGACCATTATGTCAGATATTAGATTCTCCTCGGCGCTATAAAGGCGCCTCGGGTCGCCTAATATCTGACATAATGGACAGTTTTCGGCTTATAACCATTACTTAAAAATGAAAAGTTTTATTACACATTATTATTTACATCATCATCATCATCATCTTCATCTTTATTAATCCCGTGAGGATCCGGGTTAGAATAGGTCCTCAGTACCCCCTTGCTTGTCGTAAAAGGCGACTAAATGGGGCGGTCCTTCGGATGAGACCGTATAAACCGAGGCCCCGTGTCACAGCAGGTGTGGCACGATAAAGATCCCTCCCTGCTCAATGGCCCTGAGTGCCGAGCATAGGCCCAAATTTGCAGCCCTTCACCGGCAATGGTGACGTCTCCATATCAGTGAAATATTCTGGAGAGGGACGTTAAACAGTATACAATCAATCAATCAATCATCTTTATTATTATTATTATTATTATTATTTTGGAATGTGGCCTGCTGATAAAATCAATTAATTGTGTGAACCCTGAGGTCCACGCAGTAAATACATAAGCGAGGTTAAACCGGATGCTCTGGGCAAAAGACAGGCTACGCATGCGCGAGAATGCTAGAGAGTTCGCACCTTAGGTAACTTGCCCGTAGAATAATTCGCCCCATTCGAATGAAAATTTTGCCATTCATTGGCAAATCTTGCTTTGAAATCTGCATTTCGCATTTACATATTCATTGACAGTTTCTTTTTTTCTCTCTTTTACATAAACTTTTATATATATACAAAACATTGATTCTATGGTACAGGCTCTTCAAGAAGTTACGGTATATAGATACATGTAACTTAACAACTTGAATGAAAAACATCACTCAACGAATAGAGATAGCTTTTAAAAGATAGAGTAAGTTTTCACCGGCAATGAGTTTTGTGCATCAAGGCTCGCAAAATAATTAAGTATTTCAGCAATCTAAATATCGTTTGATAAAGGTCTGTAGCAATGGCTTTTAATGTGTGTGTGTGTGTGGGGGGGGGGGGGGTGACAAAAAAATTCTGCGTACTACAGAGCTTTGCTACTCGTGAACCATCAGATCTCTATTTTTATAAATTTCTTCCGTATAAATCCAGAACAGATGTCAAGTCCCAGCCAGTATGAGTAACACGTATAAAAATAACCCGATTTTTTTAAACTGACGAAACTATATATACATGTAAAGTTGCTAATCGGAGATAAAATTTCACAATTTTGCTTTGAGACTACAATCAGTTTTAAGTAGGCACATTATTTTAGTAAAAGTGAAAAAACCTACATGAATATTCCCTACACCTAGAAATTTTCTTAATTGAATTTCAGTTAGAAAAACATGCATATGGTCGAGGCATATTGCAGTCCTTTTTTTAAAGGACAGCAACTTGTTCAATAATAAAAGAATATATTTCGATGATATATTGGATTATTTTTGCGAGTACCCCCTCCCCTTGTTTTCAACCATATTTGTATAGTTATACACCAACCATTTCATTACCGGTGACTAATTTTTAAATAGAATATTGTCCATATTTTTAAATAATTATATTGGATATGATTTACTACGGTTCAATAGTTCATTTCATTTTTAAGAGAGTTTTAATAAATATTAATTCAACATTATACCGTGCTGAAAACTGAAATGCACCAATATTGAATAATTTGATAACTCAGTAAAAATACATCACCGTAAATTCCTGTAAACGAGTCATTATAAGCTTAAATATAATTTAAGTATAAAATAAATTCTCAAAAACAACTACGCTTTTCTCTTAAGAAAAAAAGAACTTTACTTAATATATTATTGAACCGCTTGTAATTTTATTTTTAAAAAAATGTTATCTCCACTATACGAGGGGCGATCAAAACGTTCGAAAACTAATTGAATAACTTTCATAAAAGAAAGAATATTTGGTTTCTGTGTTGATTGTATTTTAAAATTGTCCTCTATAAATATTTTAATGCACATCATCCTCCGTTTGCTCATACGCCAATCACGTGATATAAACTGTCACGGGACCCTTTCTGTAGCGTTCTGTCACAAAAAGTGAAAGATTGTTCTGATCGAGTTTTATATTTCTTCCCATGTAAGTTGATTTTTATATTAAGAACAGTTCATATGTCAGAAATAGTCACAACTCGGCAACAAAATTTGGTGAATAAGAATACCCTTTCCAGAATTATGCATGGTGATCATCAAAAACCAAATCTACAATAATCGATATCTTAGACTTTTAAAAATTATATTATTGTTCAAATCTTCAACTACTTTTTAAAATGTGAATTGGAGATCTTTTAGAGGAAATTGCTTAATTAAAAACACATCTTTTTTTTAACTTGCTTTCACTGGACAACATAACAAGTATCAGTTTTTAACCATCTGCCTTCCTAATCCATTCATTGATTGGATTAATACGAAATCATTTGTCTTAATAAACTGTGTACAAAGTATTATATGCTAATGTAAAGCAAATTTAAAGATATACCATAAAATGTACAGTCGTTTAATGAAAGAGTGCGACTGAGACGACCATTTTTCGTCACGAGTAACCTACACAGTGACGTCATTTCCACATTGCGACGTCACAAAGAAGGAGCAAAGTTTTTTAGCATATGCTTTTATAGAACTCGTGTATGGTTGTGTGTGTACCATTTTTGTCTAATCTGAATTGTGGTTTTGTAGATATAGAGATAGTTTGCAAACTTTTAGATCACCCCTCGTACATCGACAGCTATACAATAAATTAAATTTTAATTCAGTTAATCAAAAATGTATGCAGGATCGACTTAAAATTCTGCTCATCTCGCATACCCTTTAGTAACATATTGTACAGAAAGTGGAATTTTATTTGTTTGATTATTATTTGAATTAAAAAAAATAAGATCTATCTATTAAATACAAGTACCTTTGCCTAGCAATCCCTATTATGAACAATAAGAATGATTGACACTTTAATAAATGCATATCACATTCTATAACATATATCATACATTTTTTAACTTAGAAGATATTGTGAAAATTCCTTGAAAATAAAACATACCGAACAAACAAATAACAGCTGCATATATTAAACCTTTCGTGGGTAGGGCATATGTATAAACTTTGAATTGGAACCATTTTTATCCATGAAATTATGTATTTTTTTGAGTGATTTATCAATGATTTAAAACATACCTGTCTACATATTCCTCTAAAGTTTCTCTTCTTATTCAAAAAGTGAGGAGAATTCATCTGGGGAGTATACTGGTGTAGTAACGTTTAAATCATCGGCTTCTCTTTTTGAATGACGTATAACCTCTGGTGGAACATCATCCTCACAGTCATTTATTTCATCATTTTTAAAATACTGGAAATTTTTTTTATTTTCGAGTTTTATGTCTTAATTCGCAGTCCTCTACATGCGTAGATAATGGAATCGAAGTTATGAGGCGCATTGAGTAGGCCTTGAGACGCCCAGTGAGTTCAGAGCGAAGCCTGTTGGGGACTCGGGGCAAAGCCCCCGGAAGCTCTTGGATTTTAGAATTTTTTTGGGTCAAATGAAGTCTATTGAGTAGACATTTTTATAATTTCTAGACTAAATTATGATTTACATACACTCACTTTGAAAATTTAAGGAAGGGTGTCTAAGTGCGTCCCCCTTTAATTCGCCACTGTTCTATATTATATAAATGGTGCCTGTTTTGTAAGGTAACATTTGAAATTGACACCCCAAGGAAAACCATTGTCAACCGACGCGTCAGCGGAGGTTGACAATGGTTTTCCGAGGGGTGTCAATTTCAAATGTTACCCTACAAAACAGGCACCATTTATTTTATTATACTGAATGTCTTATTGATTTAGGACGTCAGCAAAAAAACAACCGTTGATCGTCTTTACGTTCATGTATAGAAAGCTTTCACACTCACCGGTTCACTGATCTCCTTATTGTTTGTTTGATACTCGAATTAGAGTCATTTATCATATAAAATTTCGTTATTTCTGGCTCGCAAGCATGTTTCCTACACTCGCAAGCATGTATCGTCTGTCGTTTGTTGTTTTCAAGTAAGCTATATCGGACGCAAGCTTTGATTGACGTCATGTTGATTCCGGTTCTTTCAAACGCGCAACTGACGTTTTGAGAATTCTACGGTGAACCGTACGCGCATAATTTCCACGCATGTGGCATTACCGTTGTGTTACCCGTTGTCACGTGTGTTGCTAAGGCTCAGGGTAATCGAACGGATTGTTACCTGCGTCTAAACCAATCAGATTTTAGTATTTAACATGAAAGTATAATAATTAAAAATAACAGGTTCTCTATAAAATCAGGAAAAATAGAGTGAATTTAGGCTATATTCAATATCCTAATCCAATATTTTTGTAAAATAAATTAAGCTAATTTGATATCACTGATAGACTCTATATACCTACATCATTTTATCTATTTATGCAATAAGATTGAGGATAAAATAAGGTTATCCAAGATAATGACATAACTATTAACATACTTTTACGAAATGATAGTTTTCTTAATCAGTCTATCATGTGTGAAAAATAAAGAATGCAGTAAATAAGTTAAAAACAATCGCTATCGAAAATATGAAAAAAAAATTCGTTACTTGGGTTTATTCCTATCAAAGCAATGTATGGAGTTTTACGTAAATTGAATTGAATTTTGATTTATCAATTAATTGTAAGCTAGACATGTTTGATAAAGTCATCAACCCAATTTCTTCCTGTGAAGTTTGGGGGTATGAAAACTAAGACATAATAGAAAAAGTACGCTTAAAATTTCTGAAATTTATTCTTAATCTTAAATCTAGTACCCCAAATTGCATGGTTTATGGAGAAACAAGTAAAAGGCCACTGTCAATATTTATAAAATTGAAAATCAATCATTATAGTCGATACACATGGGTAAGGCTTGCCTTATAAGTCTAAAACCTTATGTTTTGCCAGACGTAACGGCTCTCATGTCCATACGCTAAGGCAAGACTTACAAGATTATAAACAACGTACATTCACATAAATTCCATGTGTTTTGAATCCTAAACAATGCATATTATTAAACGGAATAATAAAGTACTAGCTAGGACTTTGAAATATTTTTACCGACCAGTGCATCCACAATTCTTATCAAGGAAGAGGGGTTAACTGAAGCATTTGTAGATATTTTCATTATCTTACTCTAATATAATTTGTGTTTTCTGCAGTATACCAACGTGTATGGTTTTATGAGAATAGATTTAACTTTAGGTAACTGATTTGTTTTCATTGGTCAATAATAAAATGTCAGCTAAGTCTTGTATTAGGAAATAGAGCAGTGTTCTATTCTAAAGTCGGATTTGTAAGGCTTCAAAATACGTGTACTAAGGGTGTACACACTTTAAGGCTAGAAGTTCCATGACTTATAAGGCAAGCCTTACTATGTGTACCGGCCTTAAAGATACCCTAAAATGTCAATTTGAACAAAAGTGGAGAAGCAATGTTGATAGTTTATCTAAGTTTATTAACTATAGAATGCTTTAGAACAAACTTTGGTTTAGAAAAGTATCTGCTGAACATATACCATGTGTGATTGTAAAACTGTTGGTGATGAATATCATTATGTTATGGTATGCAAGTACTTTTCAAATGACGGCAAACCTTTTCTCCAAATAGATGTTGTAAAACTTTTAACACTTTCAAATTTAATGTACTACTCAACAAGAGTAATGTAGAAATACAAAAATCATTGTTAAAATTCATCAAGAAGTTTTTTTTTTAATGTATGTCATTTTTGAATCCTCCATGTGTTTGATATACAACTTACCATACGTTTATCTCACTCTTTTCTTATTTCTTTATAATTTATACCCGTCTATTTCTTGACTCTTGACTGTAATTTTTCTTTGTACCTTTTGTACCAGTGATCTGGTTTTGAGTGAATAAAGTATTGAAGAAAAAAACTAAATAGGACCTTGCATGATTGCATCATTGATTATATTTCAAATGAAGAAATTAATGACAAAGACATGATATTGCATTTAGAATAAAACGTTCAATTTGAATCTTCGGGCATAGCCATATGAACCAGAGAGGGGGAACAACATCCCCAATAACTTTCAAGATGTATAGAATGCTACAAAAAACCTAGTTACTTTATAATCGTACCCTCTCGTTTAATATTTGTTGGGGTGGGGGTGCGGGAGGGATGTTCTTGTCAACAAAGTATTTGATGAAGTTGATAGTACCCCGATAGAAATTTGATGTGCCCACCCAACTGTCCTATTAGCCTGCTTGGTGATATTTTTCATGAATATATAAAAAATGTGTAATAAGAATCCATCCTTAAATGCCACTTTCATACACAAATGAAAATATAATGCTAAGCAAAATAATAAATATTTATCAGAATTGTAAAAAAAAAATATTTAATAGGTACTCTTATTTGATTTATTTCTGGGGCAAACCTAAAATAAATTGAACTTTGGACTTTTGAGTTTCCACGCCTACTTAGAAACTTTTGTAGGCAAAAATATCAATATATCAGATATCGATGTCACGTGTCTATAAAGCAAGATAAGACATACAGAGTAGGTGGATGACGAGAGATGGTATGTATATTTTTTTTTTTAAATTTCTTTTCATTTAAAAGAAATAAGTGAGAAAAAAAAAATTTAAAAGGATAAACATATTCCTTACTTATTTTAGATGGATACGTTTGGGAAGATGGTTTTTGCTGTGACTCATATTTTCATTTTTTTTCGTTGCTGCCGTACACAGTAAAAGTACGCCATCAAAAATTTCCCATTCGATCAGAGAGGTGTACACAAGTGTATCTACATTTTCGTCCACTTTGGAAAAGACTTATAATCCTCCAGAATTAAAAAGAGTTGAAAGTATTGCATTGAATCTCCTTGAAACGGTACCTGTTATTGGGGAAGCCATAGCAATTCTTACTGAAGAGACTGAATCGGACAAAGAAACACAGATTTTAGAAGCCCTTCAAACACTGAGTATTCAACTCAATTCACTTTCAACGGAATTAGAAATGGTCAAGAAGGCTTTGGCTTCAATACCCCGTATCATTCAAGTTTCGATTATCCAAAAGCAAGTTGCCGAAGACGGGAGAGAAATAGAGAACTGTTACAAAAATTATCGTTTATTTTTGGAGGAACCAAATTCAACAGCTTTGAAATATCGACTATCGGAGTGTTATGGGAAAATTCAATTTTTACGAGAACTTGGGGATATATTAACTGGGAAAGTAATAACATTTAATCAACGGTCAATTTTTGATGAAATTATATCACTATCTGGAACCTGCAATGGTACTGAAATTACTTCTGCTTTTAAATGATACGGTTTATACATAAAAGGATGCGTTTCTATATCGTTGGCGGAAAATATAAAATTTTCTACAGAAACCGTTGTAAGTAAAGAATGCAAATCAGTGTCATCGTCCATATTTAGTTATTTAAATAATATTTATTTGCGGTGTCAGAATAAAGACGATTGTGACGGAAATAAGGAAGTTGACAGGGTCTATGATATAATTGGGGGAAATACTGATTTGAAACGTATCAGTAGTATTTTACATAGAGAATTCCCCTGGTATTATTTCACAATAATTGCAACGGAAAAGGATATTTTAGGTAATTTTTCTAGCAATGGTAGTCAACCTTCAATGATGACTTTAAGATTCCATGAACATAGTTATTTAACTGTTATTTGGTTTCCCGAAAAGAATAACGCATTACTGAACGATTCAAATTCATTTGTCTATCAAATGACCCTACATCAGTTATATCGACCGGAAAATGGTTTACAAATGTCCTTTTTGGAGTCTACTGATTATTCGAAACCATATACAACCGTGTCTGGTAGAGTACCATTCAACAGTAAATCAGCAGAACACTTTCTATCTTGTAGATATCACAGAAGGTATACACAACCATCTGAAACGTTGGATGGAAACGAAAACTTATCCATCTGGGATAAGTACATGAAACTTCCTCTGTGGGAGAGGTTTGGAATTGCTGTTGGGTTATTTATTGGTTTTGTCCTTCTTGTTTATGTAGCAATATATGTTATACCGTATACTATTAAAAAAATACGCAGAAGATGAGATAACTATCACAATGACGGTTGATTAAAAACTACGAGAAATATTATTCTGTATCATTTTTCAGTGCAACGGTTCGGAGTAGATAACCAATTATTTTTCAACTTAATTAATTCGGAAGGTTTGTCAAAATACCAATAAGTAATAATACCAACGGTTCTATTGACATGCATGTCACTCATGGGTGTCAACATTATGTAAATATTTTCTTGCTTGAAGTCACTTCGAGGAAGATGCAATCTTTTTGTTACACATTATTTTTTGTTTGATTTGTACATTTTCTATTTAAGAAAGATAATTAATTAAGGTCGGATTTTCTTATTCAAGTTCACGGAATGCAGTTAAAACGATTTTCATCACTATTCCTACAAATGTTGATCATCTTCTCTTTGTATATATTTTTATTCTATCTCATAAATATCATTTAAAAAATATCGAAAAATGAATACATGGTACACATGTATGATTGTAACATATTAAGACAACGATATACACAATCTGTAAATGATGTAGAAATGAATATATTTATTGGATTTTATTTCATTTTATGTAACAATGTATTTGACTGTTGGATTTGTATGTGTTTTCATAAGCAATGTTGTAAATCTCATCTCCAAACAATTTTATGGTAAAAATATTGTGAAACTTTAGTTATTACAAAACGAACAAAAATCTTTCACGCAACTATTTTCATGTAAAAAAAAATAGACAGAACGTGTTTCAACATTTGTTTCTTTTAAACCAAATTTCCGACAAGGAACACAAATTAAAGTTCTATATTTGTGGCTTTTCTATCTATGTAATTGAATTAAACCCCTATTTGAATTTTTTTTTTGCTACAGTTGCAAGAATGTAGGTAAATTACCTTTCCTACATTTGTACAAAAATATTTATCATTTATACTCTGTGTATAATCTCTTTGTTTTCTCAGAACAAAAATCATTGAAAACTAGAAAACTAACCAGTCAGAAAGGGCCACATCATGGGGTAGAACTATAAGGGTGCAGCTAATGGAATGATTAAAAAATATATGACGAATAAGAAACAGCAACTGTATTCTTAAAATTTCAAGATAACTCCTGAATATCCAAAAACCTGTAAATAATATCCTTGTATTTATTTCACATAAGGCAGTAATTAAAGAACAACTCAATATTGAATGTATATGTTACATTAAAGTTTTAGAATTCAGAGAATTTAAAACTAACTATAACAATCTGGTTATATTATATGAATTTTAATTCATAACGATTTACCATTTTTTAATTTGTTTTAATTTTTATGAAAATAATTTCTTTTTTCTTAATTTTAAATTCATTAGATTTTATTTAGTTATCTTCTAAATATTTAAACTTTTATTTCTTTTTCACATAAAAATATACTCTTTCGGATATCAGTAAAATGTGGAATTTGAGCAATCTGTCACCTTTCGGAAATCAATTTACTCATGACAGATTGCGAATCAATTATTTTATCTACTAAATAAACTGCTAAATTCTTTTTTTATTTCGGCCTTTTTGTAAGTAAATTATTTGCGAGATTGGCTTGACACATAGCTATGACATAGGTATTAAATTATTTGTACGATTTAGAATCTTATTTACTCTGTTTCGGCTGCACCTAATCTTCCTATTGTTAAAAAACTCAGAACGGAAATTTAGCTAATTGACTTCATCACCTTTCGGCTCTTTGATAATGTAAGTAATCAGTGTCAAGCCTATCAAAGGAAATTGCCGACTTACCTGTAATAATTTTTGTAACAAGCATCCTGATTGGTCAAGAGTTCAATTCCGAAGTAGAGTCCGGATAGATTGTGAATTTAGTAAATTCACTTTCTATCTTGTGACTCTACAATAAACAACATTCAACGTTAATCGGAATTGTTTCTCTTTGCCAATTTAGGTAAGCTTGTGTTTTTAATTTTTATTCAAATGTTAAGTTAAAGTTTAATTTTAATTTTCAATATAATTATTTTAATTAATTAATGTTTTATGATTTTTCTCTAAATATTTTTGATGTGGAATAAGGATAAACTACTTAGTTCATTTGATTTTTACTGAACTTTGAAATATCTGATATACTTACAAATAATCAAACACAATAAATTGTTTCTTTCATTTAAATGTTAGTTAATGTTTAGAATTATATAACAACATTAATAGCAATCATTTCTTTGTTGAATTATTTACCAAATAGTGTTTTTGGAATTTTTCTATCTTGTGTAAATTTTTGGCAATTCAATTTTACCGCTCATGAGTTATTTTCCCTGTTCGGAACTCTCTATTCAGAGAAGGTATTTAAATTTTCCCGAACTTTTGTAAACAATGTCTATGGAGTTTAACGTTTGTAAGTTTTCTGATTTTATTGTCAACTTTTGATATTTAACTTTTGTAACTGTAAGAACTAAGTTAAGCGCTACGCATCAATGATTTCATGTAAACGATCAATCTTTAGTTTCTGTTTTGTAGTCAAACTTTGTAATAGCGGTTTTTCGCTACAGGTCGTTTCAAAAGTTATTCAACTATTTCACATTGTTAATTTCGATAATTACTTATATTTGTTTATTATGAATTTTTGTTTAACAACTTTTATAAACTTCACTTTCTATCTTGTGACTCTACAATAAACAACATTCAACGTTAATCGGAATTGTTTCTCTTTGCCAATTTAGCATTACAGTAGAAAAAGCGAGTAGCTATCCTACCAAGCTAATTTCCCCAACTTCACAGACGAAAAGTCCATTGTGAAATATATCTAAACAATAATGGAGCTTGTGTTATATAAAATGCCAGCCTTCAATGAATGCAAATACATATCATGAAGGCTTGACCTTAACTTCAAAACAAACAGCAGTTGCTGACAAAGGTTTTCATTAATGATTAATCTTAAAGTGACAGATAAAGATAAGCCTTCTAAATTTTCTGCAGCAGACTAAATCCCAAGGGATTAATTGTACTTCTCTCTCATCATTTTATTCTTAATTTATGATAAGAACTTTTTAAGTAATGATAGAATGAGGTTTTTATCCTACTGCCTTAAAAATTAATAATATTCTTGAATTTTCATGAAGCCAAAAAAAAAATAAATTAAAAAAAAAATAATAATAAATATTTATGCGGGGCCCTAAATATCGATACATGAATATATATGTGAGTTAAGGCTTTATATAGAGGTTTCTTTTCAAAATATCTAATTAAATTCCATAATTACTCTACAGAAAATGCTATGCCTTGTTTTCTAATACATTCTTAATACCCACGACATGCGATAGCCAGTACACATTATGACGTCATATTATGACGTCATCGACCTGTACTACAGAAGTTTATAAGAAACATCAACAAAATCGCTTCGGCGCAAGGGCATACCTTACTTTGTTTTACAGAAACAAGGTATAAAAAGACGCAGGATATTCCAAGGATTTAAGATATTGCTGCACAAATATCGGCACTGCAATTGTTTAGTTACTATTCCTGCAGTTTTAAGTTAAAACAGGGTAAAAATTCACAGTCCAGTGTAAGTTTTCTAAAATTTTTATCGATTGAGAAAGTGCATAGGATTTGTGCAGCAATTTTATTAATTTTAAGAATATTCTCCTTAATGTTATTCATTATTTATTTTAAATTAGGTAGGACATGCCCTTGTGCCGACGTGGTTTTGTTGATGTAATGTAATACTATGAATGGAAGAGAACAATGACGTCATAATATGACGTCATAATGTGCACTTGCATTAATAAACTGTGGGTACTAAGTATGTATAAGAAAATCAATTTGAATCTTCTCTGTACAAAAAATATACAATTTATGAATTTTTATTAGCTCATTTGCATAGAAATATCCATATTTAGCCTTAACTCACTTGCGTATAATAAACATGCATGATATACAATGTAGGATATCGATATACCATGTATACGAACTGTGAAAAATGCAGAAATTATTATTTTTTTTAATTTAATTTATAGTTTGCTTGTTTTTATGTATGAACGCATTTGTCTGCGGATTATGTTATTCTTTGTAAGCAATGCTGTAAATCTCATCTCGGAATTATTTCATGGTAATAATACTGTGAAACTTTAGCTATCGCGAAACTCACAAAAAAACTTTCACGCAACATTTTTATGTTAAAAGAAAATGTATATGGATGTTCCATTTAACGAGGCCGACTCTAATTCGACTGTGCATGACTTTTGCTCAGCTTTTTAATTTTATGCATTCATAAATGCGACGGTACACCTTCCACAAATATTGTGATTTCAATATAAAACTAGAACTGTCCGAACGGGACGAAATACCCCCCGTTGGGTTTTTCAGAAGTAAGTTTTTCCATAATAAAGAAATGTATCAAAATCAAAAATTATGAAATTTTTTATTCCAGTGACCTTGAACTTACCCAAATAACCTTGGGTCAAGGTTATGACACACCCTTGGGTCATGGGCAATCTTTCAGTGAAATGAGAACCTACCAAGTTTATCCATAAGAAAGATATGGACCAGAATCGAATTATGAAATTTTTCTTCCAGTGACCTTGAACTTCCCAAATGACCTTCGGTCAAGGTCATGACACACCCATGGGTCATGGGCAATCTTTGTGTGAAATAAAAACCTACCAAGTTTATCCATAAGAAAGATATGGACCAGACATGAATTATGAAATTTTTCTACCAGTGACCTTGAACTTCCCCAAATGACCCTGGTTCAAGGTCATGACACACATTTGTGTCATGGGCAATCTTTGTGTGAAATGAGAACCTACCACTTTTATCTATAAGAAAGATATGGACCGGACATAAATTATGAAATTTTTCTTCCAGTGACCTTGAACTTCCCAAAATGACCTTGGGTCAAGGTCATGACACACCCTTGGGTCATGGGCAATCTTTATGTGAAATGAGAACCTACTAAGTTTATTCATAAGAAAGATATGGACCGGACAGGGAATATAAAAAATTTCCTTCAGTGACCTTGAACTTTCCTAAATGACCTTGGGTCAAGGTCATGACACATCTCTGTGTCATGGGCAATCTTTGTGTGAAATGAGAACCTACCAAGTGTATCTATAAAAGATATGTATCAAACATGATTTATGAAAATTTTCTTCCAGTGACCTTGAACTTTCCCAAATGACCTTGGGTCAAGGTCATGACACATCCTTGGGTCATGGGCAATCTTTGTGTGAAATGAGAACCTACCAAGTTTATCCATAAGAAAGATATGGACCGGACACGAATTATGAAATTTTTCTTCCAGTGACCTTGAACTTCCCCGAATGACCTTGAGTCAAGGTCATGACACACCCTTAGGTCATGAGCAATCTTAGTGTGGAGTAGTAGATTCTAATGTCCCTCTGTAAGAAAGATATGGACCGGACACGATTGCACAGACAGACGGACAGAC
>PRKT01000767.1:174338-179338 GCA_003671525.1 Saccostrea glomerata
AGTAGTAGATTCTAATGTCCCTCTGTAAGAAAGATATGGACTGGACACGATTGCACAGACAGACGGACGGACGGACAGACAGACAGCTAGACAGACGGACGGACAAGGTGATTCCTATATACCCCCCCAAACTTCGTTTGCGGGGGGTATAACTAACACTATCTGTCACGCCTACTGGTCTGAAAATGTGATTTTATGACAAAAATTTGAAGGAAAAAAAACGCTGAAGTGGCTCTAACGACGTCACTGTTTTTCCGATTTTGTAAGCAATGCACGACGTTGAGGAATGGCAAATAATATTTTCGTAGACGTCCATGGATATTATACTAAAAACTGCTAACAGAACATCAAAGAAAGCATACTAGCAATCTAAATATTGCTATTTTTAACCCCACCCCCACCCCCCCCATAAAAAAAATATCTGCTCCGATAATTCATCTGCACCGATATGTTTTCATACCACAATATAGCAATTTTTGAGGTGTAAGGCATTGAAAAAATAAACTTTGTAGTTAAGACCTAGACCAAACTAGATTGTCAACTTTTTTGAAAGTATCTGGGGGGATTAGGCGAGTCATATGCCCACACCGATTTTGTCGCTCTGTAAGCATATCGGAAATTTCATAGTAAACTTTGTACAGTACTGTCCAAATGACATATCTACATTTTTAAACCTTGCGGTTATCATTACAGAAATTTTAATGTGATGCTTTTCATACTGCGTGTTAATTGTTCTATCAAATATGTTTTCAGGGGTTTTGAGATGGTACGGTTTACCTTTCAACTGTTTTGCATACTGAATAGCCATATCGTGCTGATATACCCATGATTATTTACCTTGCAATCATGTTATGTAGTCATGAACTGAATACATTCAAAATATTACCTGGTATATACACATGTATCTTGAAAACTTGTTTATTATAGGAAATATATTAATTGACCATAAATAAATTCATCATCTTATCAATTCATTTTGTTTTAAGTGAAAAAATAATAAATATTTATCTAAATTTCAACCTGAACTTAAATAATCATGATTCGAACACTCGCGACAAATTACTAGGTGCTTCAACACCGCCACTATGACTACTGAGCCACGGAGTCGCACATACAATGCCCTTTAAATAGCAAACAAGTCTCTATGTATAGCAAACACACAATTGGACTTGGAGTTTTTGAGAATATGTTCCAAAATTTAAGTAGGTAAACTAACTTTTTTATATAGAGTGGGTCTTTGTATAATTTTTTTGAAAATTGTGAGAGATATACCTTCCACACCCTTTCAATATTTGTTTACAATAAAATGGTACGAAGATCCACTCTATATAAAAAACACAGTTTTAACATTCCATTTCTATCATTTCTATGGTTTCTAGTTTTTATCTTTCTCCATTGCATTTGTTTTATACTGAATTTTCAAGGCATTAATCCATATTATGCAAAAAGAAAATCATTTGCACAATAAAAATTTCAACACAATCAAAACAGAACTACATGTTAAGTTGTTATTACATAGTACACAGTCTCTGTTTTCAGGTTCTCGGCTATGAATTGTCAATATTTGGATATTTAGACTTTCTCTCTTGAGAAAGAAAATTTTACACACCATTAAGATTGAGTTCACAATATATGTGCTGTTCTGTCTATTAAACATCACTCATAATCCGCAAACCACAAGCACTTCCTGCAACAGTTTCCTATAACAGTGTTAATGATAGCATCCCCTGACAGTATCAAGTCTGTTGTCTAGCTGGCTCTATGTAGTACAGATGGACCTGTGAATCACCCCCCACTGCTAACACTGGTAACTGAGCATGCCAACTCATGCCGTATGATACTTTTAAAGAAGTGTTCAGAGGAACCTAAAATTAGAATCAGTCAATAAAAAGCAGATTAAATTTGTATATTTAATGTGTAAAGTATAAAAGATATGAATTAAATAAAAGATGTTAATGACCTGGATCAATTTTACACATATACATGTATAGTTCTACACATATCTAACAAGTATCAGCCAACCAATCATTTTTTTCTTAATACATAAGTAGATTCAGCAACAAATTAAAAGGGAATTCTCCTTTTGTGCATTGAATCCAGAGTTTGTTTGTTTGTTGTTTATCTTCCCTGTCAAGAATTTTTTACTCATATGGACACACCATCACTTGCCCATGGAAAGCTGCAAAGAACTTTATTCGGTAATAACCAATATTTGCCCCCAAAATCAAACATTGATGGAGGTATATCTAATTAAGTTCTTAAACAGGGGAGTATATGCTGACTTCAAAGCACTGAATATTTTCATAAGTAATGACGTCATATGTACGTAATGACGTCACAAACATGACATAAATTTCATTTTTCGTCAATATTTTGAGTAAAAGTCACCGAGCGCATGTGTGTTCAGGATCAATATTTTGATATAATGTGTAGAATGATAATATCAATGAAATATGTAAATATTAATCCTGAACAAACAAGCGCTCTATATATTTAAAAGCAAAAATTGTTGAAATTTTGTCCATTTTGTCCTCTTTCTGAAAAAAATTCTAAAATTGGACTAGTTTGTGACGTCATAAAAACAAAAATTGTGAATAAACTGCTTTGAAACTATAATGTGTTCTGATAATTTATATTTCTCATACAATTTATTGAATTCAGCACATTTCATGAAGTTTTCAAAATGTAACTTTTGTGGGGGCAAGTATATGCAATATACCGCATATAGTTCTTTTGACCTATACTTGGCACTCAAGGCCATTGAGCATGGACGGATCTTTTTCACGCCAGCACCTATTGCAACACGGGACCTTGTTTATAGGGTCTCTTATCTTAAGGACCGATTTCCAAGTCCCACAGTGGGATTCAAAAGCAGACCATAAGGAGCAACTTACTACTCTGCGATTCTTGAGCATACACTCTAACCCACTGCGGCATGCAGACAACTGAAGCAAAAGTAGCAAAATCTATCACTTTTTTAAACGCATGAAAGAGACAAAAATAGATTACACATTGGAACATCAACAACTATACCTGGTGATGTCTTGTATTGAACACTTTGATTTGTCTCCCTGGGCGGCCTGATGTGGCCAGTAGATTAGGCTGACTCTTACACCACTTAATGTCTCTAACACCGTCTGTGTGTGCCTGTCTTCTCTCTAAGGGCTGACTGCAAAACAAGAGGGATATGTCATAAATCTTTGGCACGTTACAAGTTGTACACTTGTAATAGTCAACAGATCATATTGCAACAACATGTAAATTTCCACAGAGCTTAATCATTAATAAAATACTGAACTGCTCACAGATGAGTTCACATTTCTTTTTACCTGTACACTCTAACCATGACCTAGATAACTGGAACACCAGCCCCTCTGTGCCCGCTAATGTCCTCAAGCTTACCTTGACCTACATAACTGAAACACTAGCCATTCTGATATCCTCAAGCTTACCTTGACCTACATAACTGGAAAACTAGCCGCTCTGCACTGGCTACACCTCCTATGATGTCCTCAAACTTACCTTGACCTAGAAAACTGGAACACCAGCCACTTTGTGCAGGCTATAGCTCCTATGATGTCCGTAAGCTTACCTTGACCTAGATAACTGAAACACCAGCCACTCTGTGCTAGCTACAGCTCCTACGATGTCCTCAAGCTTACCTTGACCTAGATACCTGGAACACCAGCCATTCTGTGCAGGCTACAGCTCCTATGATGTCCTCCAGCTTACCTTGACCTAGATAACTGGAACACCAGCCATTCTGTGCCGGCTACAGCTCCTATGATGTCCTCCAGCTTACCTTGACCTAGATAATTGGAACACCAGCCACTCTGTGCCGGCTGCAGCTCCTATGATGTCCTCCAGCTTACCTTGACCTAGATAATTGGAACACCAGCCATTCTGTGCCAGCTACAGCCCCTATGATGTCCTCGTCATCTCTACACCAGTCTATCCCCATCAGGGGGGAGATTCCACAGTCACAGGAACTGATCTGGTGCTGAAGGTCAAGGCTAAACATCTTAATGATTCCATTCTTCTGGGCCACCACCACCTGTAAACCAAAACAGAAACTTTCACAAACTGGCATACCAGTAATATTAGTACATAGTAACCATTGTACAGCACTTGATATCCTTTTTTTTTAATTGAAATACTTGGAAACATTGTTGTGTAATACTTATGTTGAATAAAGAATTAGATTGAAGGCTATTCTCTACTAAAATCTTAATGAATCATTAAACCTAAATTTTTCACCAAAAAAAGGAGTTTCAATTGCTTATGAGATAGGGTCCATTAAAGCTTTTTACAGTTTTATTTTTTGCAATTTGCCCAAGTTACTATACAAATGGACAACTCCATTACGCATGACATGAAAGACATCACCTTCCCAGATTCTTTTTCATGGATGCAGACTGACATGCCAGGGGCACTGAGCTGGAAGCATGCCTGTTGACTACCATCATTCCCCCATAATCTACATGTGTAATCATCTCCTGTTGAGGCCAGAATGTCTCCATTTTCTGGGTTGTATGTGAGGGCATTGATAAAATCTGAATGACCCTCAAGTACCTACATGTGGTAACAAAAAAAAACTCAATATAAGAAAAAGTGCAGCATTTCTTCAATATGTGTACTTTTAAGATAAAATAATTTCTTGATTTTATCATTTTTTTTTTATTTGTTCTAAAGAAATACATATTTTCCTTGTCTTTATAATTACTTCACAATTTTTTTTTTTTGAAAGCCGTAGGCATGTTAGGGTTAATATCTTTTTAAGAAAAAAAAAGATAATGATATACCTCCGCCTCTGTTCCTTCCACCAGATCTGTTGTAAATATTTTTATTCTGTTGTCACTTCCAGCTGCTGCAATTCTAAAGAGACAAAGCAAAGAGTGAAAGAGCTGTTGCACTTAAAATTCTTATCATACATGATAGATGATATCTGTAATGCAGTCATATATAATAAAGAAAATTTCTGTATTCACCAACAGGTAACC
>PRKT01000767.1:184338-204991 GCA_003671525.1 Saccostrea glomerata
GGAGAAATAATGATGTAACAATAGTTCTTGTACATATTCCTTATTATGTGAGTTACATGATAGTAGTATGCTCACTGAGTGAGAGGTTTTTCACAGTGTTCGGTTTCCTTTTAATCATTTATAGAGCAAATCTTTGACTGTTACATGTTAGTTTCGAACGTTTACAAAACTGTTTACAAGTCATTTTAAATTAAAAATGCTCACTTAAAACTTGAGTTGGATTTTTTGCAAATAGATGCATATAATTTCTTCAAATTATAAATTTTATGTGTACCCAGTATATGAAAGTGCATGATGTATGGCTTTGTGGCTTGTGGATAACCCTTTCACCATATCAATAGAGCACAGCCACTGCAGTGTACTTGACTGGTGTACATGACAAGTCCTTGTTTCAAGCATAAATAACCAGTTACATATATTTAAGCAAAAATTTTAAGATAAGTGTTGCACACTTTTTATCAGAACGAGAATGATTCATGGTTTGGTGACAACTGTTCAATCAGGGCAATTTTGTTTCTGGGATCATCCCTCCCTTAAAAAGATTCAAGAAATATTGTACTGTTGAATATGCAAACAGGTATAGAATGATGTGGAATAAGACCAAAGAAGATTTAACAAAAGAACATTCCAATACTTGGGGTGGGGAAGTAGCAGTTTAGCATGGGAAAATTAAGGAATTTGTTTAATTCTGTTTTTAAGTATTAGGCCCTCCTGTTTTGCTAAACATTGCATGAGAAGGATTTTCTTACAAAAAAAAAACCCAAACACCAAAAGCTAGATCAGTAGTTGTCTTAAATGAATATTGCAATGATCAAAGCATACAATGCAAATGCATTGACTTAGAGGACTTGGTTGCTGAGTAATTTAATAAAGAACATGTACTATATAAAAACAAAAAATTCTGGCCCTTCCCAAGGCCAGTCCAAGGATCTTTCTGAGATTAAAATGTTGGCACAGGAGTTTGTATACCTATCAATTTTACCAAATTTTTTGGTATATTGAAAAACTCAATACCAAAAATTAAAGGTATTACGTATTTTTTTAATATACTGAAAAATTCAGCAAAATTGATAGGTAGGTGAACTCCTGTGCCCTTCAGTGACTGATGATATCTGTAATAGGGAAGACCTGTTTGATATGCCATTTGGCTAAAGTGACTTCCAGCTTAGCCAAGACAGTAAAAGATTAATGTATGAAAGGACTTATTAACAAATGTCAGTCAAAGAAATACATGTCCATTGATTTGACCCTTTAGCAAAAACCATTTCTGTCTAATTTGTAGTGACAAATATTGAAGTTACTATACATGTTAGCTGCAGATCTGTAGCGTTATGGTTTTATATATTTGTCTTTGACCATAACGCTACAGATCCTGTAATGCAAAAAAGGTGCAATTTACGGCGCAATATTTTTTGCGTGCTTTTTGGGGAGAATTTCTCCACTTTCAAGCATTGGTAAATCAATTACCTTTCACTCCCTAATTCAAGACACATTCTGTAGCCATAAATATGTATATTTTATACACCTCCCAACCCTTTATACTCGTCTCTACAAGTGATAAACTCGCTTGATTAAAATTTTTTGTTAGATTGAAAATTCACTTCTAGCGACTTTATTGCCTGTAGAGACAGCTACAAATGGTTGAAAGGTGGATAAAATATACATATTGGCTACATAATGTGTCTAGAATTAGGGAGTGAAAGGTAGTTGATTGACCAATGCTTGAAAGTGGAGAAATTCTCCCCAAAAGCGCGCAAAAAATATTGCACCGTAAATTACACCTTTTTTGCATTAAGGATCTGTAGCGTTATGGTCAAACACAAATATATAAAACCATAACGCTACAGATCTGCAGCTATACATGTATACATGTATGTGTAGTTTGAAAAGGAAAATTCGTTCCATCATCTGATCAAAATTAAAGGGATTTTTAAATTCATCAAAAGAGGAATATTTTCCACAATCCATATTATACCTGAATGTCACAAACAAGAAAATTTAGAGTAAGAACTTTTATTCCTACAACTTTGAATATTGATACAAAAACAATATCAGAACTTCTTAATTATTGTTAATTAGTCAATGAATCATGATGAGGTAAAATGGCGGGCAGTGATTATGTCAGAATGTCCTTGGCCTTGACTTCTAACAGTTGTTCCATTCCTTTAACATCCTCTGTCCATTGTTCCAGGCGCTTCTGCATTGTAGCAATCTACAATCATAATAAGAATACTTAAGATTTATCAAATTCATAATATGCAGATTAGATACAAAGGTCAAAAAACAAGACTTTTTATATATGGTTTTATGACTGTCATCAAAAGTTAAGCGATTTTTAATGACAATGAACAATTGAACATACATGTATTGTTCTGAGGAAATTTTTTAAATCATGAAACTGCAGGAAAACACCCTCAAGCATTCTTTTGCTTTATATAATATCAATTTTTCAGACTGGCTACATGAAGTATTTTTTTTCCCCTTCTTAAACTGTATGTATGTGTGTCTGTACACATCAAAAGTTCTGAACAACCTGATCCATAGATACTTACTTGTTGAAGGTCAAGGACACGAGGTTGAACCCAGGTCATGTGCACTTTCTGATCTATTTCATCAATGGATCCCTTGACAAGACCTAAACTAAGGGCCTTCATAACCAACATCTCAACCTGTATTGAGACAGTGATTAAACGTTTGAAATATACTGAGACTTGTGAAATTCTGAAATATACTTTCAACCCTATAATAATTTAATTCACAAAGGAACATTTGTCATTGGTATCAATTCCAGTGAAGTGTGTTGTTTTTCAAAATTCAGATTACTCTAAAAATTTTTATATCTCAACAACTTAATTCACATATATTATTTCCAAATGTTCAACTTTGCTATTATCCCTTCGAACTTCAAGAACATTTTTTTTTGTCTTTCGTGACATTTGCTATATTTTACATGCAGACCTGGTGTCTTGAACATTTTATTTAAAAACATTTTCTGACCTCATTATTGGGCAGTCTTGTCTGGTCTGCTATTTCATGAAATGTCAGTTGTCGATTTGTTGCTGGTCTCTGGAAAGTCATCTACAAGAGCATATATAGCATAAACTTTGCCATACAATACAACACTAGAATAAAACAATGTCTGTGCTTTAAAAAAACCATGCAGAGTAACGCACTGTATCAATGATGAGAAAATATATTTTGAATTGACAGACAGTTTCATATATTCATGATTTTACTATGCCCTATGAGAGTAATATTTTATAAAACTTTTTTTGTACCTGAAGAAATTATTTCTGACATGCACTTTTGCACAATCATACTGATTATAAATGTCCATATTTTTTGGATTCAAAAATGTCAGGAAAAAATAGTAAAAGTTAATTGTACAAGACAATTTCTACTGAAAACTTACCTCCATTAAGCAGAGAAGAGAAATCTTTTGTCTCATTGGTATTTCATTAGCAGCTAAATCTGCCTGGAGATTAAGAGTGGGGGGTTAATAATAACATCCATATACATGTGTTCCATACAGACAATTATTTTTGGTTTTGTCTTATCAATTTAAAAAAAAAGATTTTAATTTTTAAAAAAAATTTCGGCATTTTAATACTTGAATGGAAATATTTTGCTATAAAATGCAAATAATCTACAGACACAACATTTAGCTTTTTTTTCCTCAATGAATAATCTATTACTTCCGCAGGTTTTACATTATTTTATTAACCACTAAATCACTACCTGTGCTCCCCAGAATTTCTTTAGTTCATCAAACTTGGGTATGTTTCCACTATTGAAGCAATATAAAAGATCTGTTAGCCAAGCTTTATCTGTAGACTTCAGGGATTCCAGGATAGGGTGAGCTAACTGATAAAGAACAAATTAATATTTTATTAATAGTCATAAAAGCAGAGTTACTTCCCTCAAATTCTATCATTTTTTGCAGAGTTACTCCCTTAAATTCTTTAATGCATTTATTATAAATGGACTTTTGAGCTTAATATAAGTTTAATAAATATCTTCAATTAGCAATCTTTATATCCAATATTACAATTATTACACACTTTAGGGCACCAGAAAGCTAACACAAATGGATCAGTTGATATGCTTTCAAACCAAGGAAATCTCAACCTTCATAATAATTTTACACTTACCAGTTCACCAAAGTTATAAACCCCATCACCCAAGATGGCTGCTAAACCTAGATTGAATGCTCTCTCCACTTGCTCTGATGCTGCAAAAGAGAAATGTGAAGAAATTTTAAGTCATGCTTGTTGTTAATATTGCTTTGAACATAACAGATCTTAAACATGTATAAAATCTTTGGATTTAAAAGAGAAAAATCATTTCATCATAAGCCATACAACAGTGTGATATTAAATATAATAAGATAATTTTACAGTACACATCTGCAATATCAGCATATAACTTATTTGTTTTCTTAACACAACTTATGCTTAGGAAGGAAAATGAAAATAATCATTAAAACTAGTACAAATAGCTATGCATATCATAAATTCATGTAACTGAAGAATATGATTCATCCAAAAATAATCACAATTTTTGTACCCATGAACACAATGTAACAAACCTGGTATATCCTCCAGATCGGTACATCCTAGGTACCTGAGGGCTTCCTGATAATACATGGCATGGTTTCCCATCAGTTTGTGGTAGTTACTGGACAATTCATAGAATCGTCCGTGTACGGGCGTAACACCATCCAAGCTATCCAACAGACCACTGCATTCCTCTACTATTGTCTGAAATGGAATTGAGAGTTCAAATATATATATACAAATGTAATACCTTTTTTTAAAAAAAATCTTTTTAGACATTGTTGTTAATAAATTAAACCAGAAATATTTTACAAAAGCGATAAGAATTAAAAACCTTTTTCATTTTTATAAAAATAACATATTTGAAAAAATAAAACCAACCATGCAGATATAAATACATGTGTTTATTAAAGTTAGTTGTTCAAAATTCAAGAGTTTTGCAAACTACATTAGCTCGCGAACACATAATAATCACTGGGGTCCTTTCATTTTACTTTGTATTTATAAGGAATGTTTCCTCAGTCATGAAAATAAATTGTCATGGATTGAATTCAAACTGATGAATCGCTAGCCTAATAAAAGATGACCAGTAGAAAAGTTGGATTACAATCCTGATTTCAAAGTATACAAGTACCTTTGTTGCTGGTAAGTCTCGTGTTCTCAGTCTTATTGTGCCCATTGTTGTCAGACACAATATCTTAGCTTCCTCGCTGGCTTTTACTTTCTCTTTCATTTTCTCAATAAATGACACAGCTGCTTCAACATCTAAATATTGAAGAAAAAAAATTTTTTCAAATGGGTAAAACATGTATATCATACTGTGTCTCATCATTTTATTTTTCTAAAAAAATTGAAATCTATAGATATATATATATATACTGTAACAATTTAAAAAAAAAATCTTTTCTGTGATTATTTTACAGCTTATTTCAAATGTTCTCTGATATTATAGAAATTATCAATACACAACTGATACAGCTGAATGTCAAATGATAATATGTGTTGGTCAGTGTGCACCATCAAGGAAAATTTTTACTGGTTCAAGGGGACATAAATTCTTGGGTATTTTGCATATCATTGTCCATGCTGTATATACAGAGGACTCAATGAATAAGTATGCTGACAAAATCATTTTTGGTAGGGAATGACAATTTGTAGACAAGGATGACCCAAGAAATTGACAAGCATACCTGTCATCTGTTTGACTATAAATACAGTTATTTCAGCCAAAGCCAGGAGGTTGATTCTGCAAATAAAAAAATTTGATTGCGTCATTAATCTACACACTTTATTATCATTGTGATCTGATGTCATAAATGAGCTGATTCTAGTGATGGGGAATCGGGAAAAAATCAGAATCGATTATCGGTAATAATCGGCTGGGCATAATCGATTAATAATCGATTATAATCGAAATTTAGAACTTTAATGAAATCAATATAGAAAATTTAAAACTTATTCAGATTTCTGTCAGACTTTTACAAAAAAATCATTTACTTACATAAAGTATTCAGAATATTAATTGAAATTTTTTTTTAAGTGGAAAATAATATTTTGTTTACTTTAAACAATATAGGACTGTTAAAAACAGAATGGGAATTTATTATTTTTTTTATAAAGTCCATTCAATGGGTATTTTACTGATATAAGTCCAACCTTTCATTTTATACATGTATTTATTTCTTAAAATTAGCTTTAATTAGTTAAAATTGCAAGTTTTAAAAGTAGTTATCCAGAAGTAAGACTTGTATTTCTGATTATAATTACGTTTAAAGATTGACTAGACTAATTAGATTTTCCTTTGTATAGTAAAACCTTGCAATATCACCGTTTCCTGGTTTTAGTCTGACCCCATATTTAATCATGGCGGTAAAAGTATCAACAAGGCAAGGAATCCTTCCATGTTTTCAACATTCATCACTACTTTTATGCTCTTTGCACTTGTATTTGGTAATAAAATTAAAGTATGACAATTTTATTTTTTGTTAGCGATGTCGGCGACATTTATTTTATAATCGATTAGTAGCATCGAAGAGCTTCTAACGACCGACAATCGATTGTCGGCGACAATCGTTCCATCACTAGCTGATTCAAAATATTTCAGGATAAATCAGTGTTCTTTAAATTCTCTATAAAAGCATCTAAAAATCTTCATGTACAATGAAAACAATCAAAACATGATTTATTTGTTTTTATTAGTATATTTTGAAGACCTTTACGTACATTTATAGATAAAATGTCAATTACTCACCTGTGTTCAAAATCTGCAATGAAGTTTTCATACATCTACAAAAAAAGGGAGATAAAAAGAATAAAAACGGCATTCATTTTATAAAATTAACATGCTTAGAGCTACTACAAATATATTATCTCTGTTCTCTATTTATAAGGTTACGGTACAGGTGCTAGTGAACATGATCTATAACTACGCTCCTGAAGCTCAATAGTCATTGTTTATGTTGCTATATGGATAAAAGTGTCAGCACTGTTAAACCAATATTGTGTGAATGTGTCCTTTGAGATGATTGAACAAGAAATAGTATGATGTCTTCATTATTATACAATACTGCAAATAAAATAGATCCTCCATGCGACAAACCTGCATTTAAATAATTAATTAATACAATTTTGTAATGTTTTTTCACATCCATAGAAATTAGGCTTGATTGATAATATAAAAAGACCTTATTTTTTTTACAAATGCAGTTTTCATATACACATAACGTAAATCATTTACCTTGATGAGACCATCTCCCTTTGAAAATATGGGATTCTTCACAAAATTGAGAAGCTTCAATGTGAGTTGATGCCATAATCTGTAAAATTTAACAAATGTAATATATACATACACAAAAATTATAATTTTAAAAACACATCACCTCTGTGTTTCCCTTTTGTTTTAATATCTTTTTAAAAAACAGTAAACAACTATAATACCGGTAAGTACCCCCCTCTTTTATTTTTCTAAATGTAATCATGTTTTCTGGAAAAATACGTGGATCATACAAACTTTTTGTTGTAAAGTTCTTCGATTTGACCCCATTCTGATGCTACTTCTCCCGACGTTTTCCTCTGTTGTTCTGATAAATAGGCACCAACGTCTCTCGGCATGATGAGTTTGGATTTTTGTTAGCTTGTGAATTTCATGCACACCGAGCCCGATTGAATTATATAAAGAAAACGTACATGTATGTGATGAACCCTTGTACCACAGGAGTTCGTGCACCTATCAATTTTTGATAAATTAAAATACGTAATACCTAATGTATAATAATTATAATGCGTATTACATATTTTTTATTTACTGAAAACTTCGGTAAAATTGATATACTGTATATATGGGAAGTCCAACACTGGTGCTTGTTGAAATGTACATACATATATTATATATACACAGAGACATATAAAACTATATAAAACTATATATGTCTTATGTTTTATATGTCTCTGATATACACTATCGACCCTGGTATTATTATTACGTAAGGCTTCTAGCTGACCTTTAGGATGTAAGAATGATTATTTGGAACAATCAATATAAGTCACGGCATAATTTATCTAAATCACATAATGTTGTATGTTGTATATATTTTCAATTCTCTGGGAAAAAAAATGTTTCACATTCTTTATTTTCTCTTGTACGGTCCCATTAAGAGCATTTATGAATAGTATTAATAAAAAATAAATATCAAGTATAATGTCCAAAACAGAAGCAGTGATATAAGTTTCTCATTTTATTTAAAAACCAATCTAAGTATATAATTAAAATTAGATGTCCCGCATCCGCTATATCTCGAACAAATGTGGAGAATTCGGAACATCTAATTTTAATTAGATTAATTTGATTTCTAAAGGCAACGAAATGCAATCATTTGAACCACTGTAAACCTTTACCTCATCCTATATATATACATTCACATACCAAAAATCATCTCAATGTCTATATAAATGCAAGCGTTTGGAAATAAAAAAAAGTTAGGGAAAAGTGAGACTGAGTGACAGATAGACAGACAGAGGAACGGACAGGAAAAGTACATGTACATATGAGGAGAAATCCTATGCCCCCACTCCAATTTCAGCGGTTTGGGGCTGATAAAACTTTTTGAAGAATAAATCATATATACATGTAGAGTATAACATATAATAATTTTAAAATGATAAATACCTGCACGTCCACCTCACTCGCCATTTCAGTTGCGAATGCTTAAAATGGGATACTAAATCAACTTTCTGATAAAATCATCTGATTGGTTGAGAGATATGTACCCAAATATGGTGAGGTCATTAAAAAGGTCATGTCACAAGTCATTTAGAATACTCGTTTCCTACTGTATCAGAGATACAGGGCGGGGCCCGGCTCGAGCTATCGCTCTCGCCTCAAGCCCCGCCCTGTATCTCTGATACAGTAGGAAACTCGTACTCTAAATATAACATGTTATACTCTATATAATGCATCCCCTAAATAATAATTTTAAAATGATAAATACCTGCACGTCCACCTCACTCGCCATTTCAGTTGCGAATGCTTAAAATGGGATACTAAATCAACTTTCTGATAAAATCATCTGATTGGTTGAGAGATATGTACCCAAATATGGTGAGGTCATTAAAAAGGTCATGTCACAAGTCATTTAGAATACTCGTTTCCTACTGTATCAGAGATACAGGGCGGGGCCCGGCTCGAGCTATCGCTCTCGCCTCAAGCCCCGCCCTGTATCTCTGATACAGTAGGAAACTCGTACTCTAAATATAACTTAGGGGATGCATTATATAATTTGTTTTCCAAAAAAATAAATTTAAATTTGATTGCTTAAGGTTTTTATTCTCTATTCAGCTGTTGCCGACTTCGTTTTTTTTTTAAATTTAAGCTACGATTTAATGCAAAACATTTTAATATTTAAGAATCATGTGGGGATGTTTTTGAAACAAAAATACTTCCGGGAAAACGTATTCTGAGAGAAATGTCAGGCAATGTCCTACACCTGTCGTTGTGACATGACCCGGCGAGTTTTCCTTTGAAGTCAAGCATACTGTAACTGCGATACAGAACACTTTTTGTGGGCGTTTCTTATGCAAATGAGCAGAAACTGTACTGTATCTGCAAAATATCAACGATACAGTACGGTTTATTTTTAGCCATGACGGAAAGCTGCATCTGTATATACAGACACAAAATCGTTCATTCGCATGACACATTTATGTAGTACTGTTAGTATTTACTCAAAATTTGAGGTGAATATGAATAAAATTTTAAAACGTAAATTTATCAGTGTCGGATTCAAAAATTTAAGAAAAGGGGGAGTGGGACAGTTCACAAATGACTACTTTGAACACCCCCCCCCCCCCAAAAAAAAAAAATCAGTGGAAAATCGTATTTCGTGGGGTTAGGTTTACATCCAACCAAGAACTATGTGCGTGATATCGTTACTTGTTGATAAATTAAAAAGCGTATGTATACACATTTACCAAAAATCATTTACGAAAGCCAAAAAGAAAAAAAAAATCAAGCAGGGTGGAATGGGGGGGGGGGGGGCACCAGTGATAACTCGGATCCCCATTGGTTACGCTACATTTTATTAAAAACATGAAGTTAAATATGGATGGGCCCCCTTCCTTTCATCTGTTTATTTCAATTTTTTATATGACGACCGGAGGAGGACATTGTCGAACATTTATCTCAGATTACATTCTCCCCGAATCATTTTTGTTTCAAAATTATTGCTGCACGATTCTTATATATCAAAATATTTTGCAATGTATTGCATGTATGTAATTAATTAAGTCGAGGCTTAAATTAAAAAAAATGTCAGCAAGAGCTGTATAGAGAGAAAAGCACTACGCAATAAAATATAAATTATTTTTTTTGGACAACAAATTATATTATGCATCTCCTAAATAATTATTTTAAAATGATAAATACCTGCAAGTCCGCCTCATTCGGCGTTTCAGATGCAAATGTTTAAAATGGGACACTAAATCAGCTTTTTGCAAAATCATCTGATTGGTTGAGTGATATGTACCCAATTACGCATGTAAATTAGTGAGGTCATAAGAAAGGCCATGTCACAAGTCATTTAGAATACTCGTTTCCTACTGTATCAGAGATACAGGGCGGGGCCCGGCTCGAGCTATCGCTCTCGCCTCAAGCCCCGCCCTGTATCTCTGATACAGTAGGAAACTCGTACTCTAAATAATACTAATATAAAAAAAAATTGAAATAAACAGATGAAATGAAAGCGGGGGGTGGATGTTACCTTCATGTTTTTAATAAAATGTAGAGTAACCAAAGGGTATCCCAGCACTCACTGGTGCCCCCACTCAACCCTCCTGTGAGTTTTTTTTTTCTTTTTCGCCTTCGTAAATGATTTAATATTTTGCTAAACTTGTATACATACGCTTTTTAATTTATCAACAAGAAAAGTGTCTTGGTTGGCTATAAATCTACCCCCCTCCCCGAGTGTAATATACGAGTTTCCACTTATTTTTTTCGGGGGGGGGGGCATAGTAATCATTTGTGAACTGTCCCACTCCCTCCTTTCTAAAAATTTTGAATTCCACACTAATAACTTTACGTTGTAAAATTTTATTCTTAATTCACCTCAAATTTTGAGTAAATACTAACAGTGTTTTCATGGGAATTGAACGATTCTTGTGTTTATACACAGATTCAGCTTTCCCTCACCGCTAAATATAAACCGTACTGTATCGTTGATATTTTGCAGATACAGTACAGTTTCTGTTCATTTGCATAAGAAACGCCCACCAAAAGTGTTCTGTATCGCAGTTACAGTATGCTTGACTTCAAAGGAAAACTCGCCGGGTCATGTCACAAGGAAAATTCTTTGGGATGTGAAATCTATAGTATTTAATGCTTTTTTTTTTTAAATCAATTTAAGAACTTGAATTCAACCTATGTTATCAAACACAGATTTGTCTTTTTGATATATTTTATTTTGAAATAAAATCTGCTTGAAAATAAAAACCGTTTTTTAACGTATCGGCGTTGAAATGATACTACCTAATACTTAAAAAACTAAAAAGAGAGCTGATTGCTCTCAAGCAAACTTTGACTTGCTTCAATTTTATTTTCATTTTGGCAGAATCTCACACATACAAATTTACAACATTATTTGACTTAATTATTAAGAATTCATAATTTTAAAACAGTGCATGAAATCCAATATTTCAAAAACATGCAGTGCATCAAATGAACAGAAACGATGCGTACTGTTCATTAAAACGTACCCCCCCCCCCCCGGATTGCAGCAAGATGGGTGGCATCAGGGAACATGGAAGAGTAAGCATACCCTTTGGATCTGTCATACATGCAATTTATTGATCACCAGTATACAACAAACAAGCATGAAAACAATGTTCGAACAACAACGCCGGACTCAACGATATACTGCATCTCTAACAAGACTTTTTGTTTCAACACAGAATTTTCAAAATGTGGATATTTTAAACTACATTGTTGATTGACGCATAATTGTCACCTTTTAAAATATAAAATTTTAAATGACTGAAATCACCCTGGGTAATAAAACATTTCGTGGAGCTTTTGAAGAAAAAAATTGGTGCACGTTTGTTTTTGTGACACAGTTCATCCATGCGAATGTGTTGTGAATGAGACTAGAGTCTCACGGATGAGTAATCAAGTTGACACATACGTGATCTCAAATTCTCAAATTCTTGTAACTTTAGCAAGCGTCCTTGCTTCTTTCACTGACACTTTCGTGTTTGCTACAATCGAAAGCTCACACAAAAATGAATTACTGAAAACCATTGTCATGCATAAGACTCTAGGTCAGTCTTGATGCACGCTCGCATAATGAATACATTTGTATCATGAAATATGACATCTTATTTTTATCATCTGAAAGAAACTTCATATCACACTGAAGAAATCACCTGTTGAAGGATGTATAAAGACTTATTAGATTAAATTTAGGATGTAAAATTTATTTGCACTCTTGCAATCAACATATCCACCATTTTTAATAATAATATACAAGTATATAATTTTTATGCTTTGATAACTATTCATATTAATTGAGTAATTTGAAAGTTTCATTCCCTGTGTTAATTGTGAATGTATATAAATACTAGTTGTTCTTTATTGTTGAGTGACAATTTCACCCGACAAAGCAATGTGTCATGTATATCAGCCAATACAGATTCATATTCATAATTAATTAGGATAAAGGTTTTCATTACTTTGACTTTAGTTATTGTAAAAAAAAATATAGACATTTCGCATATAATTTACAAGTTGAAATCCATGAATGTTATCCTGATCCTTTTTTAATTAAGTTTCAAGAATAAAAATGCTGAATTGAGATTCCGGTATTTAAAATGCATTAGTAAAGTAATAGAGCAATGGTACATACTTATTTTATCATTGAAAATATACAGTTAAACAGCCATAAACTTAAAAGTAATGCATAGGTCCTTTGTTATCAAATTCATCTTTAGAATATAAGTCGCATAAAAACAAATCCGTTGAAGAAATCTTTGATCCTCCTCTCCACGCAGAAAGATTTCTGTCAGGAGGTGTAATGATATGGAACTCTTTTGTTTCCCCAACCAAGGCTCTAATTTCTTTTTCTAAGCGCTCGGGAAATCCCGGAAGCATTGTAGATCCACCAGCAAGAACGATGTTTTTAAATAAATCTCCCTGGATGTCTTTATCGCAGCTTTCAATTACTTCAACAACAATTTCGTGTATACGACAGTCTTGAAATAGCACTTCGGGGCATTGGAATTTCACAGGACCGATAAAAGTTTCAGTACCATCCGGTAGTTCACACTCTTCGTATTTAATATTTTCTTTCTCGTCATTTGGGTCACTGGAAACGTAGCAAAACTTTTCTTTGATCCCTCGGGTACGTATTAGTCCAACTGGTGTTTCAGAAATGTCCAACATCTCCATGAGTTTTTTTGTGAGCTCTAGGCCATTGCAACCCCAATTTCTGACAGCGTGTTGAATAATGCATCTGTTAAAGATTGGAACGACTTGGCTTGTGCCTTCCCCAAAATTGATAACCACACCTGTCGAACGACCTGAAGCAAACAGTGATAGAATAGATTGGTTTACTAGAAGAACTGCACGTGGTTTAAATAGTTGAAAGAGCAGTCGCATCAGTTGTTGTCCATCTTCTGTTTCAGTAATCAGTACCATAACGTATTGAGAGATATCATCAACATCGATTTCTTGCCTTATTGCATGGCATAAGATTTCCACCATATCATCCCATTCCTGAATTTGGCTATCGACGACAGGGTATCGGACTTTAAGTATTGGCGCTTTGCTCTCTGCCTCCTTGGCTACCAGTAAACTGTTATTTTGTGATGTACGACATAGGGAAATAGCGAACTGTAATATATGCAAATTAACATATTTAATAAACAACTTAAAAACAATTTGATATAAACATGATAAAGAAGAAAGATTATTTTTGCAATATCAAATTATTATTATGCAGTATATCCTAGTGGATTTGACACAAGAAAAAAAAAAAAGAAACCTAAGTTAATCTCATTTATAAATAACTCGCTAATAAGAAATCATAAATTTATTACATTTATATAAGAATTTCCGCAAATAATCTCTATATTTCTTTTATCGATGAAAGTATTTTACGAAACAAAAATGCGTTGACCAATGACTAGCTTATTAAAGATTTTCCTGTAATTTATCAAATGTTACGATCTTAGCTATATTGGGAACAACTATTTTGTTTGGATATCAAATAAACATGTAGCATGTAACCAAATTAAGGAAATAAAACATATACCTTTTTAGGTTCACCCACAATATTGGGAAAGCAAGCTTTGGGATTTTCATCACCAGCAAAGCCTGCCTTGACCGTAAGTGATCCAGCATCAATCACAACCGTTTTATCTAACATTTGCACGAACTGTATGTTCTCAGCTTCACATGTGAATGATGAATTCTCTGGAATTTTTATAGAACCTGTCGTGTTTTTGTTCGCTTCAGGATCAGTTTTCTCTCTATCTTGTTCAGAATCAATCCTCTCTCTGTCTTGTTGAGAATCAGCCTTTTCTGCGTCTTGTTCAGAAACAATATTCTCTTTGTCTTGTTCAGAATCAATCTTCTCTGCGTCTTGTTTAGAATCAATCTTCTCTGTGTCTTGTTCAGAAGCAATATTCTCTGTGTCGAGTTCAGAAACAGTCTTTTCTGTGTCTTGTTCAGAAGCAATATTCTCGGTGTCTTGTTCAGAAGCAATCTTCTCTGCGTCTTGTTCAGAAGCAATATTCTTTGTGTCTAGTTCAAAATTAGTCTTTTCTGTGTCTTGTTCAGAAACAATATTCTCGGTATCTTGTTCAGAATCAATCTTCTCTGCATCTTGTTCAGAATCAATCTTCTCTGTGTTTTGTTCAGAAGCAATCTTCTCTGCGTCGTGTTCAGAAGCAATCTTCTCTGTGTCTTTTTCAGAATCAATCTTTTCTGTGTCTTGTTCAGAAGCAATATTCTCTGTGTCAAGTTCAGAAACAGTCTTTTCTGTGTCTTTTTCAGAAGCAACATTCTCGGTGTCTTGTTCAGAAGCAATCTTCTCCTCATCTTGTTCAGAATCAATTTTCTCTGTGTCTTGTTCCGAAGCAATATTCTCGGTGTCTTGTTCAGAATCAATCTTTTCTGTGTCTTGTTCCGAAGCAATATTCTCGGTGTCTAGTTCAGAAGCAATCTTCTCCGCATCTTGTTCAGAATCAATCTTCTCTGTGTCTTGTTCAGATTCAATCTTCTCTGTGTCTTGTTCAGAATCAATCTTCTCCGCATCTTGTTCAGAATCAATCTTCTCTGTGTCTTGTTCAGAAGCAATATTCTCGGTGTCTTGTTCAGAAGCAATCTCCTCTGTGTCTAGTTCAGAATCAATCTTCTCTGTGTCTTGTTCAGAAGCAATCTTCTCGGTGTCTAGTTCAGAATCAGTCTTCTCTGTGTCTTGTTTAGAAGCAATCTTCTCTGCGTCTTGTTCAGAATCAATCTTCCCTGTGTCTTTTTCAGAATCAATCTTCTCTGCGTCTATTTCAGAAGCAATCTTCTCTTTGTCTAGTTCAGAATCAGTCTTTTCTGTGTCTTGTGCAGAAGCAACCTTCTCTCTGTCATGTTCAGAAGCAATCTTCTCTGCGTCTTGTTCAGAAGCAATATTCTCGGTGTCTAGTTCAGAAGCAATCTTCTCTGCGTCTTGTTCAGAAGCAATCTTTTCTGCGTCTTGTTCAGAATCAATCTTCTCTGTGTCTTTTTCTGAAGCAATCTTCTCGATGTCTAGTTCAGAATCAATCTTCTCTGTGTCTTGATCAGAATCAATCTTCTCTGTGTCTAGTTCAGGATCAATATTTCTTTTTTCTAGTTCAAAATCAGTTTTTTCTGTGTGTTGTTCAAAATCAACTATTTCCGTGTCTTCAATACCGATTTCTCCCCGCTGTTTTTCAAGTTCTAATTTTACATTTTTCACATTTTCTGAATTTATTCCATCAACTGTAAAATAATTCCTCTCTTCGTCATTCTCGAGAGAAGACATCTCCGCGTCAAAAGCAGAACTTGTTTCTTCTCGGGAAAATGTCATATTTGCCTTTTCTGTAAAATATTCAAGCATAATTTCCTTTTCTTTGGTATCCCCACTTGTATAATCCTTTGTAATTTCACAACTCATATCCTCTGTTTGTACTTCAGCATGTTTCCTCGCTACCCTATGTTCAGTATCGTGAAAATTTTTCTCAGTTTGCACTTCTGCGTCCTTTTTCTCTATCTCATTATTGAAATACTTCCATTCTGTCTGAACCCCCGTGTCCACCAAACACCTGATTTCCTTAGATTTTAAATCGTTTTCGATAATTAAAATTTCCTTCTTTTTTTCATTCAATTCAGAATTCCCCTTTTCTGTGTTAAAATTCATCTCTTCTTTATTGGTCTTTAAATTTGAATCCAAACTTTGTAATAATTAAATTTCTAGCCTGATTACAGGAACAGTACTGATGGATCTAAAGCATATTTAAATGTGCGTGGATTCAAACAGGATAGGTATATAATGTATATATTACATGTACTATACAATCTTTTGAGATGCCTGATTGTATGGTAGCTTTTGGCTTCCATAATTATTTAAATTTCCCAGGCCAATTCAGAAACATTGGAAACTTACATAAAAGATATCCTTTTCATCGCTTGTTCATGTTGTTGTTCGTCATCTGTGTGTCTGAAAGTTTTGCAGTCAGTCTATTGCATTTAAAATGTTTCAAATTTATTCTCTTTAAATGTGAAAAATGTTAAATAACTCCTCCTTATGTCTTGCTTCTAAAATGCATCTCTTAAAAATAAATTATATTCCAATATTTTACTTTCATATTAATAAAATTATTTCCTTTTTTCATTTGTGCTAATTTTTCCTTTTTCTTTCATACAGTCTATCTCTTTTTATGATAAAAACCGTAACGATAAAACACAATTGTACAATATAAGGGGGGATGTACTTAGCATAAGTTTTAATGCACTGAAACGATTTAAGTGACTGATTAAATTTTTTTGGGGTTGGTGGTTATGTATTTTATGACGAGATAGCAAATTTTTAAATAAAAAGCTGTTGAAATTTGCAAAAAGAAATGAAGCCATTGAAGAAACCATACCACAATACAACATTTTTATTTTTCTTTATATCATAACATGCGGGGATCAATAAGATTTGAAGGATTTGTGAAATTTCATTTATTCAAGAGCCTAAGGGCGCATTCCTGCTACACCCTCCTACTTCCACTTCAAACGTAATATATCTGTAGCAATAACCATATACGTTAAGCACATCGGGGACCCATAATGGGTCTTTATTAGTTAACCTTAATATTTCTGAAAATACGTCAAAAGAAAGAAACATTTTCATTATATATGGTTAAAAAATTACAGAGTATGATTTAATAGCAATACTTGATCGCCATATTTTCTAACATTATAAAAATGAGTTAAATATAAATTACGAATAAATACTGTCAAAATCTAGGGCAAATGGATTCCAAGTATAGTTTTGTGCAAAAATGTAAACATGTCATAAGCACCAAGGTCTCTTCGTAGTAAATGTGCAAAAATGTTATCTTGTTCAGCTATAAATCAAAACTATCAACGTTAAACAAAATTTAATCAAATGATCATTTGAATTTTTTTTTAAAAAGATAAAAAACCTTTATTCTCTGCTTCTTGCATGCATGCTTTTTTGTGTTTCATTTTTTTTTCTAGTATTATTTGCTTGATTTAATCCCTGGTAATTAATATTTTCCTTATTATTAGTACCTTTTTGTATGTGTCATTAGTTTAATTTTTTGTCTAATCTTCCTTTCAATTTTAAAGATATAGCATATTGTGTAGCACAGATTGCCTCTTTTTAGTAAGACATTTCATTGCTTGTATTTTGTCTGATATTTGAAATATGTTTTGCTATCATAAACAATTTTTTTAGCATTTTATTTCACTTGCTGTAAGGTAGCCTTTTGTTATTTTGTGGTTATTTTTTCCCTCAAGAACTTTAGTTTAAAAATATTATCTCTCAAGTTCCATGCATTCAGGTCAATGTTTTCGTAGAAAAAGAACATTGTTGGTTAACAGACTAAATTTCTACGAAAGAACGTCGGTCACAAATGAAGACGCTTGTCCTTTAAAGTAAATATGAGGAATGAGATGTTATCTGTAATCAAGATCACAATTAAAACAATATTCGTCCCTTTATCACCATTAGAATGCAAATTACACAACCTTTTAATCACATTTAATATCTATATATAAATAATATACACAATAAAATGATATATATAAATATTAGGTTTTGTATTTGAAAGACGGCTCTAAATCTAGCACAAATTCTGAAAATACGTGTATATATTAGTAGTATTCTTTATTCCAAAAAATCTTAACACTTAGAATAAATGTTTTATTATAATTTGAAAATATTCTAACGAATGTGTAACATGTGTACCTAGAGTTAAGGAAAAAATCCTGTGTCGAATATGTATTTTTTTTTCAATCCGATAACATTTTAAAGTATTAGTGTGCTACCTACTGTTATGCCCTAGAGTAAGTACATAAAGACAATATTGTAAAGGGAAGGATGGGATAAAATAAAGTAATTTGAGGAAGTAAACGATGAATCTCAGGTGACCGGAATATTATATCATGAAAAAAATGGCATGTTTTGTAGAAAAAGTCAAGCATGCATTAATAAATTGCAATTCACAGCTTTATGTTGTTAAAGTAGGTTAAGGGTCTGATATAATAATACCATCAGAAGAGTATGTGTCCTTGCATTATTCAGGACCACGAAGCATGGCATGACAGACATCCGATTGTATTTCTCGATTGAAATGTTGAAGACAACATGTCAACTCAACTCTTAGCTTACATATCAGATAAATTTTAAAATGTAAAATTTAAAACTTTAGTATACGACCAATGTCCTTGATAACCTTAAAGAATTTAAACAAAAATATTCTAACAACATGAACAACAACACTGGAAAATTTTTGGTATGGCTATTTCTTGATTTCCTAATCAAAGATTGAACTAAAACGCACAATTATATTTAAAGTTTTATGTTACGAAAAATCAAAATAATCTCAAATAACAAAATGAAAAATCAGACTTTGGAGATTGATACTAACCAAATTCACGTATATGAATACAAATCTGATACATGTATTACTGTATATACTCGCCTATAAGTCGGTTTTATGGGAGCTAAATGCTAGTCTAAAACTTCATGTCCGACTAATATAGTATAGGCGAGTTATAAATTAAAGATATTGTATTTTTCTGAAAGTGAAACGTAGCATTTCATATATAATTCCAAATATTACAGAAGAACAAAGTATAATATACCATAGACCTAAAACGAAGGGACCGCCGACTCCATGACGTCACAATGTATATCACTATACGATCTCCCTCCGATTGCAGCGCCCTCACCGGGATGCATAGAAAACATCCGGCATTACAAAGATTACGTTATTTACATCTACATTGTCGAGATATTCTAGCATGGAATGAATTAAACTTTTGCCGAATGTACCAAATTCTTTTTACTAATACACTAAAGAGTTCTTTGAGCAGCGTTTGAGGTATTTATCTTGTTTTTACTGTGTACAAAAAGCTATACAGTTTGAGTATTTAAGATGACAGATGATGACCATGATCACAGAGAAGCTGTCAAAATGCATGTGAGGTTGCTCAAGATGCTGCTCGGTGAAAAAAAGTTCATTTTAGGTCTATGAATATACATATAAAATCATTTAAGCATTTAAAGATTGTATATAGAAAAATAATTATAACTTGTTTTAATAGTTGTTCTTGTTATCTTAAGTGTTCACTACTTGTTTGTTTAATGATTTGAACTTAAATACCGACATTGTTTCGAAAAATATTAATAGAAATAGATTAAGACATCAATGCATCGATCTAAATGTCAAACGATTTTGGCACGTTAGTTGTAGCGATTTATAAGGAGGTCAATGAATGGCAAATCCCTACAAATTATAATCTAAAAAAGATACAGCGGATATTGTCATCACAACGGGATTTGCATGAAAGTAATGAAGTGAAAATATAAATCAGTGTAAAAAAATACTAATAGTGACGTAAAAAATATGGGGTAAGAGAATCTCCAAAGATTTGTAGCTGGATATATTTTTATGCCCCCCCCCCCCTCAATTATTGTGTTTTTATCCCCTTGCCAAGGCTCGAGGATGTAAAATTCCACACAACTAATCGGATAAAAATAACACTTAATCACAAAACAAGGGATATCCTACTTGTATATACGTAGACCTGTTATACAAAAAAAAAAAAAACACATAGATATTGTCAATCATAAACTCATAAAGTTTTTAACAAAATAACTTTGCATATTACTTATGACAATTAAATTAATTACGTGGTCCATTTTTATTGTAAAAGCAGCTGTCGATGACATAAAAAGCCTGGACTTTGGGTATGGCTGTACACACGTATAAAGTTGAAAAGTCATGTTTTTAAGCTGTTTGGTTTTGATAAAATCTTGTGATTTCAAAGAACTATATTCGGTAAACCCCCCCCCCCCCCC
>PRKT01000767.1:205058-236799 GCA_003671525.1 Saccostrea glomerata
CCCCCCCAAATCAAACTTTGATGGAAATATATAAGTTCTTAAACAAGGGAGTATATGTTGACTTCAAAACACTGAATATTTTCATAAGTAATGACGTCATATGTACGTAATGACGTCGCAAACATGACGTAAACGTAAATATCAGTTTTTTACGAATTCTAATGCAATTGTTTTGTAAAACACTCTTTGATTGGCTAATGCACTGATGTTTGAAGCAGTAAAACGAGCATAAACGAGCGTGAAAGCTTTTTCATTGTGACGTCATAATAGAGCGACACAAAAATACAATGCTCCGTGACGTATTTCATGTAACAAAATTCAACAAAATAAGACATAAACAACCAAAAATGCATGGAATGCATTAGAATGGGAATAACTAAATTTCTAATTTGGTATTTGCGACCGTTAATGCTGATTTAACGGTCGCAAACATCCGTTTTACCGGCTCCGCTTACGTGTCGCCGGTAAAACTCAGTTTGCGACCGTTAAATCAGCATTAACGGTCGCAAATACCAAATTAAAAGATAGTTATTCCCTAATTTTACAGAAAAATGTAGATATTTTGTCGGTTTGAGTAAGTCACCGAGCGCATGTGTGTTCAGGATCAATACTTTGATATAATGTTTAGAATGATAATATCAAGGAAATATATAATATTGTTCCTGAACAAACTTGCGCTCTATAAATGTGAAAGCTAAAATTGTTGAAATTTTGTCCATTTTGTCCTCTTCCTGGAAAAGGATATAAAATCGGACTAGTTTAATATACACTATAATATTTTCTGTTAATCAATATTTCTTATACAATTTATTGAATTCAGCACATTTCAGGAAGTTTTCAAAATTTGACTTTTGTGGGGGCAAATATATGCAAATATATGAAATATACCGCATATAGTTCTTTTCCAAAGGTTCCTTGGAAGTTGAGTTGATTTCATAAAAGACTAGATTAATTGACTTGCTCAGTACTGCATTGATTGAACGTAAGTGGTTACAAGACTTAGTACAGAATGATCTTCTGTTCACAAAAAGTAATGTGCTCTGGACGGTTCTAAATCTATGTACAGTCCTCAATCGGAAAATTGTTACGTCTCAATATGAAAAACAAATCTCGAAGACACGTTAAACAAACAACCAATCAAACAAATAAACACTAGAAAAGCAAAAAAAAATGTTAACAAAAATAAAATTCTTGGTAATGTTATTTTAAAGAATTTAATGGTTGGGATTCTATGAACAATACATTTCAAATTCAAAACAGAAAATTTTTGTCTGTTTTAAGCATTTCGCCATTAAGTATTGAAAAAGTCAAACAAAAATCATAATTTTATATGATAATTATTAGTAAGATGCTGAAAATTTAACATGTTTTAGTATATAGGCGATCTAGCATCAAAACCAAAATGATTTGAAACCATTTAGAGGGAATATTGACAATACATAAAATTATTTACTTATACTTAATTTCCTCTAAAAATAAATTGATACGGTATACACCTTTTATAGAAAAAAACCATATATGCTACATCTGATTGAGAAAAATAATTTTCAAGAATATATTTCCATCTCAATATACCAATGATGTATTACATTATCATGCGAGGATTGTCCCAGAAATACGCCAGCATTTTTCATATCTCTTGTTTCACTACGACTATAAAGTTTAAAATTTACATACATAATGATCAACATTTTTTGAATGAGTGAAATATATCTCTATAAATAAAATTTTCCTATCAGGATAACGAATGTATCAAACCGGCTTTCAGTGCAACACTGACGACGTCAAAGCGTATCTCGTAGTGTTAACAAATTTGTTCTGGAAACTGTGCCTCTCAAAAAATTTCATTTAAGCACATTTACTTTTGTTTTAGTTACCAAGTCAAAAATTACAAAAACTAGTGTTACTAAAAGATTGGGAAGTTTCAATACTTTAAAAAAACAATTTTGTGATCCCGTGTTTAACAGTGGTCTTTACGTAGGCCATGACGTTGCGCTCTTATCTTTTCAGTTCGTCTTTATTTAAGTTGACTATTTTCTCCTGTCGGATAACCAAAGTCAACCTCAAACCCCTTCTACTAGACATATAAACCTGCTTTGCATAGTTATACATGTACGCTGTGTTTTATCATCAATAGCATTTCTTTCTCTCTACGCAGGTATGTTAAGGAAGCATATAAGTAATTTCTCGGGAAATTTAGACTTTTTGAAGAAAATTTAGTTTAATAAATTACCAAAAAAATTGATCAAATTAAACTGTTATTTACTACTGCATACAGATAAAAGCGTGTCTAACGCAAAGACGTGCATCACTGCCACGGCATCACGTGACTTCTATTAATAGCAAAATTTTCCTTAATAAAAAGGCTTCCAGAACAACAATACCCCGGAGTTTGATAATTTCTTTGAGTATGTAATATAGCTGAAAAACATCTATTTTGTCAAAAAAGTGCTGCTAGAATCCTACTATCTTGTCCGTAAAATATTTATTCCACACATTTGCACGAAACCTTACCCTTTGTTTTGAATTTTATACATATTAATCGAGATTTTTTGTACAACCATGCTTAACTCGGGATTCTAGCAGCACTTTCCAAGTTTGCCAAAACGCAAACTTTCAATCTGTAAAAATCGTTTGTTTTGAAATATCCAGCTTATTGTTGTTCTGTTGCATTTTTTGATCAAGAATGACGGACGATAGACCGACCGGGATACGTAATATAGCTGGCTGTCTTCGAAAGAGAATATAATCGATGAAAATAAATTAACATACCTGTGTAATTTAATGAACTCCATATGAATTTTACACAATATTTCCGATATTTCCTTTTTAACTCCATTTTACGTATCTCTGAACATGCCCGTCTTAGCCAAATTCTCTTTACACTACATGATCAATTTCCAAGTTACTCGGTGTACACATATGACGTCATCGGTGGTAGATTTCAATCATAATGACTGTTACAACATAACAAAATAAAAACATTTTATTTTTATTAATGTTTACACGTTTCTAATCATTTTCTAGAGTTAAATTTCATCGCTGAATACTAATATTACGAAAACTTGATTTCTAAAATTGACGTCATCTTGCCTACTATGACGTCATAATGCAGCACTGATTTATCTAAGGTAGAATATTTTGTATGCTTCCTTATTCCCCCTGCGTATATAAAAGAGCCACATCTTGTTAAAAGTAGTGCTGCTTGATAATCTGTGCTCCACATTACCGCGTAACGTCACTTTTTTGATTATGTCCAATTCAAGGCGTTTTATCATATATCGTCATATATTTGTCATTAATGATGTAAAATAAATGAAATGTTAAACAAAAGTACACCAAATTATAGAGCATTTATATTAATGAAAACTTTAAATGTGTATTGCGAAATAGCCTAATAACAACGAGAACTTTTTGCAAAAGTTGCAGCGCGCCTACGACCAATAGTGGTTCATAATTTTCTTTCAACCAAAGGCTCAGGTTACCCCGTAAATCAGATCTGCTCATCGAAGACAGTTGCCAGTTTGGTTCCGCTTCAAATTTAGACATTCAATTATTTAGAGTGTAGATTAATCATTTATAAAAACCAGAAGGCTCTGTCGAGACTAAAGCTCTACTGGTTTGTACTTATCAAAAACAATTGCGCTATTTTATGTATCTTTGTGTAGTTTACGTGTGTACCAACTTATTTTGAAATTAAACTAAACTGTAGAAGGAGTAGCGTTTTAAAGGAATTTCACAGAAAATTCTATTTTTAGTAACCATGGTAACACTGTTCATCGAAATCTAAAACCGATACACTAATCTATGTATCATAGTGTAGTCTACTTGTGTGCCAAGTTATATTGAAATGAGACCAAAACTGTAGAAGGAGTAAAATTCCTGACGTTGTTAAACACGGGTACGCATTTTATATGCTATGGGTGTCTTTCTTGTGCATTATATCTGATTATCACGTCATAATGAAAATACATCTTCATCTAGGCTTATTTCAATTCTAATGACCAACACAAGAATATTAAAAATCCTCTCCTTATGTGTTTTCAATCACATATTCGGAGAGCTCGGACGTTTTGGCATATCGTGAAAGGATATAGGATCAACTTACTTTTTCCCACTTGAACGTATTTGAATTAACAGTTTGTAAAAACAAAAAAATTAATAAGATACATTAGAATCTCTATGAGGTCTTCCCGGAAGATGGAAGAACTTTATGAACAATATTACAGGTCAATATATGGAAAAGGAAATAATACTGTCGCACTAAAAAATATCATATGTTCCACTAAACAAGAGGCCCATGGGCCACATCGCTCAACTGAGCACTGTGGATAGAAAAAAAGAAGAAATTGGTTTATTATTGTAAAGTATAAATCCAAAATAAGTCCAATGACCAACCATGGATGTGCTATTCTGGAGAAGAAGATTTTAGAAGAATTTTCCTGTATATTTCTATGTAAAACCTTTGCTTACAAATGTTATTTTGTCACAATAAAAATTACGGCAGGATCCCTGATGAATTCGGGACCGTGATTCAGATTTTTCATACATCAATACGATATAAAACCACAAAAACACACTGCTGAGACAATAATGTCAATAAGCAATAACTTATTCAAAACAATGAAATGAAAGAGAAGTAAGAAAAATCAAAGCACTGTGTCGGGTCCTATAAATTTAGAATTGCGTGGCTGATGGGTGATGCCTATGTGCACTTGATCAATTATGGCTTTGTATTCTTGAGAAGAATATTTCTAAAGAATTTTCCTATATTCAAATGTTCATCGAATAACGCAATATGACATTCACTTGTATTGGAAATGCTTTTTGTCCACGAAATTACGTATCCTCGAAACTGACTGTTTTGCAAAATCCACAAAAATTGATGCCAACGAAAATTGATGAAACCACAGTATTTCTATGTAAAATTTGGGTCAAGATTTTAACAATCTTGAATCTACACTACTTGAGCATGCTTCCATTTAAATATGATGAATTATGGCTTGGTTATTCTTGAAAAGAAGATTTTTAAAGAATTTTTAAAAGAAATTACACTACCTGAGGATGCTCCCATATAAATATGAACAATTATGGCTTTGTCATTCCTGAGAAGAAGATTTTAAAAGAATTTTTCCTTATATTCCTATTTAAAACTTTGGTCGGCCATATTGGCCCCGCCCTACCCCTGGGGTTCACGATTTGAACAAATTTGAATCTTATCTAGCTAATGAATCATGCCTTTGCCATTCTTAAGAAGAAGATTTTTAAAGAATTTTCCTATATATTTCTATGTAAAACTTCGGTCGGCCATTTTGGCCCCACCCACCCCTAGGGGGTCATGATTTGAATAAACTTGAATTTACATCAACTGAGCATGCTTTCATTTAAATATGATCAATTATGGCTCTGTCTTTCTTGAGAAGATTTTTAAAGAATTTTCCTATATATTTTTGTGTAAAACGTTGGTCTGCCTTTTCGGCCCCGTCCTACCCCTGGGGGTCATGATTTGAACAAACACGAATCTCCACTACCTGAGGATGTTTCCCCATAAGTTTCATCTTTCCTTGCACGGTGGTTCTTTAGAAGAAGATTTTTAAATTATACCACCAAATCTTCATTAATTCCCAATCATCTCCCCTTGAATGAGGGCGTAGCACTTTATTTGAATAAACTTAAATCCCAATCATTCAAGGATGCTTTGTGGCAAGTTTGGTTGAAATTAGCCCAGCGGTTCCTGAGAAGAAGTCGAAAATGTGAAAAATTTACAGCCGGACGGACAGACAGACAGCTAGACAGTCAGACGGATACCGGAAAAGCTCACTTGAGCTTTCATCTCCGGTAAGCTAAAAACTATGAATAGGTGTGTTCCCATTTCGCCTTAACTGTGAAATACAGGTAAGAAAAAGTTAAAAAGTATTAAGGTGAAACGGGAATTTTAACATTTGTAAACATTAATACTAGGTAGATATAAAAATTCAAATGACAAAATTTTTTAGATTGAATTTTATAATAATTATTAATGGTAACTTATGAATTCTTTGAATAAAATAATGCGTGAAATACCCAAAAAAATACTTTATGCTATATATGTTAAATCTTCATCATCTTAATTCACCTGAGAGCTTACTAAGGCGAAATGGGAATGCTAAATTTTACAGTTAAGGCGAGATGGGAACAAACCCTATGAATATTGTTATTATTCAAGAACAGGATTATTAGCATTGGGAAAACAAGCATTTTGCCATTGAAAAATAGATTGACTCGATGTTTTTTTCCTTGTTTAATTTGATGTGACCAAACCACAATTTACAATTCCTGAGTTATGAAGTATAAAGTTCATATTAATGGAACAGATGTTTCATAAAAGGAAATTCACAAATAAAAATGTTTTATATAAATAGAATTTTTTTCTAATTAAGTTTCTACAACTTTTGCCAGTCCTTCTAATTTTGCAAAAGAACAGACAACAACATATATTACAACAACAAACTCTCCAGCTCTTACAGGGAAGAGTTGTAAAAACCTTAGCATAAATGAAAATTTTACCTTTAATAAGTATTTTATTTTACGGACTGGAATATGTATTTGCTGACTGCGGCGGGTAAGAAAATAATGAATTTATCGTATCTATCTAAAATGGAAACGTGTATGTGCTAAGTAATATATTTTTAAAAGTTTTTTTTTAATTCCACATTTAAATTTGTTTATTGCAACATTTGTTTAATCTGTGATTTCCAACACAGGAAAAAAGGGGACTTGATCCCGTTTTCATTTTTTTGCATTCTTTTTAGAATCGTTGGTCGACATATATTTTTCCCATTGTGGTTAATAAGCATAGATATCGATATTGTAACCCTTTTATCCCTACAAGCCATTTTGAGCTCTCTTTATATGTATCAGTCAAAAAAGATCTATTTAAAAATGGCTTATGAAGACAAACGGGTAACATAATCGATACCAAGTAGTTAATAGTAGAGTATCAGAAATAGGCAAAAGGTGTGACGACCCCCGATAAAAAAAAACGAAGAGGGTAGAAGAGGTTACAGCCACCAAGTGCCTGCGTTTCCAACATTAAATGGAGCCTTTATAAAATTTTGTAAAGTTTCCCCCCTTTACTTAATAGTTTTATCAATATTATTTCTACAAACATGGGTCCAGAAAACTTGGACGAGCTCTTTTGTTTTTATTTCAGTTTCACATGTCCACATTTGCACTATAAATAGCTTTCGAAAAGTGAGACTGAGATCTAAAGTGAGCTTGTCTAAGTTAAATGACCATAGAAGTCCATATTTATTATAATAAATTGCTAAGCTTTAATTGTTTCACCTTCATCTTCCCTTTCACCCTGCATACATGTATTAAACTCACATCTGTAAATTTTAGCCTCATAAAACATCTCTGGGTTAATACTTGATATATAGAAGGTCAATAGTAAATTCCAACAACTTTAATTTCTGAAGGAGGACATTACAATTATATCAATCTAATGGATAAGACATACATAAAGAATGTGTGGACTAAATGCCCTATTTTGGATCTTTTTGCGACTCATCTAACAATCTGTAAATGAAGTGAATCCAAAATAAATTATGAGCAATGGAAAGAGCAAAATATACTTGGTTATAAATTAGGTGGAACATTTGTGCAAAAACAATGCCTTGTTGTCGTGAATCAAAATTGAAGCAACGATACATGAATGTCGTCTTCCGGAATTCGACATGTACCCGGAGTGGTGTTTAAGTCATACAATCAATATTTATAGGTGGGGCTATCGATCGGTGTCATTGTTGACATCTCTCTCTCTCTCTTTATCCAAAAATTTGAATACGTGTTTAGCATTTTACAGCGCTGGCAATATGAAATTATTTTAAAAATGTGATGACATGCAAATTTAAAACAATATCTACTTTCCTAAATTATGAAAACAGCAACAAAACACGCTCAAAGACATGATTTAGATCGAGGTCAGGTTGAAGAATACAATGTAACCAGCTGATAACTGTTTTCACGAGTACACTCGCAGGTGGAAATCACGTGACGAATTGTAATATTTAACAGGTCAATCGAAGACATTTCAATGGAAGCGAGAACTTGTTTTGAGCATGTTTTTTTTTTTTGTAAAATTAAGTATGAGCACACTTTTGTCGGCTCTTCTCCTTTTATTATAACATTATTTTGTTCAATATACAACTACAGTTTTCTAAGAACAGCCGACAAACATGTGCTGACTACGTATTCAGACGATGTAAAACGCGTGACCCTGATTATCTATTGATATTCAAGAAATCTTCAGGCACCATGCTTTCGATATGTATTTAGTTTATTTCGAAAAGGGTGTTTTAAATTCACATCGTATCATGAATACACAGTTAAGATATTGGGGGTTTATATGATGGTAAAAAATGAACATTTTACTAAACTTAGATTTAAATTTAAATTTAAATCCAGTTAAGTCCACCCATTCTTTGTTGAGAATGTTTTAAACAAATGCAACCATACATGTATTGACATGTAGAATGAATCAACACTTTTTTGCTTGAAATGCATCAATCCTGGGAATGAAATCATAACTAAATCTTTTCCTAATCAATGAAATTTATCATTTTCATTGTAGTTAAAAATGTAAGCCTGTAACAGGAATGCTACAAATTAAAGTATACAAAAAGCAAAAATATTTGGAAAACTCCAAAATAAAATTAAGGTTAAAACTGCTTACTTTAAAGTTTGAAAACAAAATATTAAGGTAGAAAAAGCCAAAATTAACTTTGAAATTCAAAGACCAAATTAAGACAAACAACGATCCAAAATGTAAAAGCCAATTTGAAAGTTGGAATTTTCAAATGTAAATAATGTTACGCTGACTTGATACACGTCCAATATTTTTTATCATTTCATTTAATTTATTAATATTATTTTTACAAAAACTTTCGTGTTTTTTTATCTTTGATGTGTTATTTTTGAAGAGGAAAATGCTGTTTTGGATCAATATGGAACGAGAAGATAAAGCAATGTGTGTGTATGTATAAATTAGTTGAAATATTCTTGGAATTTTGTTTAATTTTTTCTCATTCTGTTTGCATTTTTAAAGATATATGAGTCTTTATAACTTATAACAGTATGCAATGCTGGATACACGGGAGTAGGATGCACAATAAAATGCCCGTATCCGACTTACGGACTCACTTGCCAAAGTAACTGCAACTGTTCAGTTGGAAATTGCAACTATGTGACTGGATGTATTTTGATTTCCATTGAAAGTAAGTTCAAAGTATGTTTTATAGGTTATACTTCTTGTCTTGACAAACTAATTTTTACGTCTCTATTTCCCATTACATCCATTGTTAGTGCAATTAGACCTTGAAGAAATTAAATCTCTTGAAAAAAAATTGACGATGATGACATTCAAATGTACACGTTATTTATAAATGCATTCTATATATAGATGTTTAAAAATTCGCCTACAGGACTCTACTACAGTTATTGCCAAGATCAAAAAAATGCCAAGAATGTTATTCTCTGATAAATCAAAACCGTCATAAAACATATAAAAACTGTACACAATGTATAAACACTGCATGTCATGTGCAGTAGAATTCACATTAAAGCTTATTTAGACTTAACTGCTGTGTCATCTTTCGCAATTTTAATTTGTGAAGATGATCTTATAACATAATTGAAAATATATATTGTTCTACGGTTAAATGGCAACTCCAGTAACTATCTTCTCACAACAAATTAGGAAGGGATATATTGAAGCAATCATGTGTGTTCGTTTAGGGTTATTTTTCTTTGATTTTTTTGAAAGTTTAGTTAGTACTGTTCGAAACAGAAGTGAAGGCATCATAAAGTTAACATTGAAATAGATGTTAAATGCTGTTTTCATTTATAGATAATATTTTTTTTTTGTTTCGAAATTATGCTTTGCAATGCTTTTGTTTAACTTCTGTTAGAAAAATTATATTGCGAAGCGCTGCACATCGATACTACACAGTCAAAACTTTGTTTGAAATATAATCAGTCCTAAAGCAATCATCAGTAATGCTGCGTTGTTCAAAAGCGCAGGGTTTATGATTCATTGCTATTGTGTAGAATGGAATGAGCTTTCTGGGCTGTCGTAAAGGTCTGATTTTTAAATAAATGTTTCTCCAGAAAAAATTGTTTTAGATGAATTTCAATGGGTACTATTTGGGGTTATTCATGCATATACCTTTTTTATACCAAATAGTTAATCTTGAAAATTCTTTCTAAAAGAAAATAAAACATAATCTATTACATACTGGATTACGTATTTCGGAATTCGTCTTTCTGTGATATAATAAAAATACTGCATATATTTTTAAAAGGTACAACAGACTTTAACCATGTGGATGATGAAAATAGTTTGCAGTCACGTACCATAACTGATTATGCTGATTTTTTTAATGTATCAGAAGACACAGGAGCCAAATTTAACAAGCAGGTCAAAAACACAGGAAAAATTGAAGTACTAAGGTCAATGATAGTCGGCATAATGGTTTCGACATCTATACTCACTGTAACTTGCATGGTATATAGCTTACACAGATTGATGAGATATATAGTTAGAAAAAGAAAATGTTTCAAGTCTCCAAGAGAAAGCAACTTTAATGTTGATTTGTTAGAAGCACACTTTTCATCGGAATACCAACAAATATCCAATACCTCAATGACATATGAGGGTACCAGCATTATAAGTTTAACGCACAATATTTCTGATAGAACTTGTTCAATTCACATCAAGACCAACAAACTAAATGCTCAAAGAGAACATTCTCAACAAGAAAGTGATTTTCAATATAATGATGCTAATGCTGATGGTGGATATATCGAACCTTCACAGGTATCCTGATTAACAAATCTTATATATGTAAAGAGAGATACAGAAATAAATAAACTGTTCTTTGTTATTAAGTGGCCGTCTAAAGAATGTTTCACCCATACGAAGAAACCAACACTTGCTAATGGAGAGCTGCACATTTTGGCTTAATTATGCTCGGCACTCGGAGGCGATGAACAGTGAGGAATCTCCTTGAGCCAGAACCTACAGCGACACGGGATCTCGGTTTATACAGTCTCATTCGAAAGACCGGTCTCCATGTCCCACAGTTCAATAATTTTGAGATGTTTTTAGCCTTTGTTACTTCTTGTATCTGCTTATTTTCTTCTCAGACCCCCCCCCCCCCACAAAAAAAAAAATCAAAATTTAAATGGAAAACTTTTCATTTGAAAATTTAGCCAAGAAAGATACAAGCATTCGGATATATCTCAAAGAACTCGACCCACAATTAATATTCTTGTATAGGTTCGATATACTGAAAGGAAAGAGAAACGCAGGGTAGCAAAATTTTCGAAAACTTTTTAACTGCATGGCCGAAAATTACGAAAATTGGTCAGATGAGAAATTTAGTTACTATGCATCTAAATCAGCGTTCAGAATACTCAACCGTAAACTGTATGACGTCACGTGCGGTAAACGCTTAAAAGTCCAAAACACGTGCAATTTGATGATGACGAGTTTGTCAACAAATCTTGCATTTGATGCACCTGAGGTATACATTTCGTTTTTCAATATTTAGAGACGATATGAAATTCTTGCAATCTTGGTACAATTTACGGAAGTTCTGAGGGGTCCAGTTTTCGAACTGCCTATTTAATGAAAAGGGTAACAACGGGTCACTAAGCAGTTTCTTGTAAATTTTCCCACATAAAACTTGTTACCTGTTGTCAGAGAAGGCCTGCGCAGTACTGTTAAGGCTACCCGGAGCTTATTATGCATTTAAAACGTAACACTCTTTTGCAAAGTTGATTTTTAGTTTTATTTTTAAGTAATGTACTTCAGTGCGCCAAATTCATACAGAGGATCCCCAAGGCTATATATAAACATATTTGTTACGATGTCACATGACCTTATTGATCACGTGACGGTCATTTCTTCTTTTTTGAAATGTTTCACATTAATCGCTTCGGCGCAGGTTGGTAGCACAATTGTTATCTACATATGTCACATAAATAAACTCGTTGCATCATTGTGAAACCAAAATGTGCTTGGAAAAAGTTATACAATGTGTACTATTTCTTTGGAACAATTAATTTCAGATTAACTTCAACTTACCGGCAAATCTGAGGGTATTTCCACCGGATATCGTCAACTGTTTTAAAACAAAGCCACCATACATATTTCCCAAGCAAGACTCCTATCTCACTTGTAAACCAAATGTATTATGAGCTGCCTTTAAGCACATTCGACGATTGAAATATGTAATGGTTTCTAAAATGCGATGACATGCCGATATCTCAACCTTTTTTTTTCAAGAAGAGGCCACCGACATGAATAGCTTTCATACCTAAAATATGTATGTACTGTTCAATGCCCAGAGAGAGATTGAGAAATCGTAAATGCGTATGTCTTTATTCAACTTCATAGGAACATTCACTCATAGGTTTCATCATATATCATAGTTCTCATACAATCCATAAAACATCATCACATGACTGACATCATACGATTCATCATACTCATACGTCATCATACGTCAACATACGGTTCATCATACGATACCTCATACAATTTACTGTAAAGTAAATAAACAAAATTGTAAACAAAAAATTCTTGTAACACAATGCAATACCAATAAACAGAGACAATTCGGACTAGAAAATTGACAGTGCCAAGGCAATTCAGACTAGAAATATATGCCAGAATACATGCTATCAATATCACAAACCCAAAAATAATACTTTATAAGTTAACGTTCTATATATTACTAAGTATACAATAAAATATCTCACTTTCGAAACTAGTGTTTACAAATGGATATGAGAGTTATCGCCCTTGCGATACACAGTTTAAGCCTAATGCATTTAACACCTATCCTAAACAACAGATACGCAGACCTATCAATAAATCTTATAAATAGTTTAAGAATATTGAGTTCAATATAATAAATCTGTAAATGTAGCTTTACATAAGAAGTAATGATTATCCAATATGCTCGACTAAGTAGACCATTATCAGAGTATAAAAAATACTGAATCATAAATAAAATACAGGAAATGCATACAAATACATATGGGTGTGCTGGTGTTTGAATAATTGGCTTACCGAATAAGTAGTTTTTCCCCAATTCCAGAGATGCATTGAACAAAAGTACAGACCAGAGAACGATACCTTCCAGCGAATGTCACTGCCCGTGCAGTACTCAAGAAAGTTATGTGTACTCAAAAACTTGTGACGTAATACACTGACATAATGGCGCTAAAATTTGAACATGAGCAAAATGGCTATAACAACCCAGCCCCCTAATTGTGGAGCATAGTGACACAATTACTTCCAAAAAAGCTTAATTCAAAACAATTTTCATACAATGTTTTTTAAAAAAATCTTTTGACAAAATTTACTATGTAGAACAAATATTGTCAAATCATGACACCTGTGTAAATGTACAAATTTTCAAAATACTCCTAACAGAGTCTAAAAAATATACAAATTCTACAGAAATTAATCCATTTCTAGAATAAGACACAATTTATCTACAGGACGGATCAAACTGTTCGTTGAAGTCTTAACTCTCACTTGACGCACAAAGCCCTTGTCATCTGGTAAAGTTTCTTGAATGATACCCATGGGCCATGAATTCCTCGGAGCATAAGAATCGACAACCAGAACGATATCACCCACTTTGAAGTTTCTTTTTTCTTCACACCATTTCTGTCTCTCTTGAAGTAAGGGTAGATATTCGCGCGTCCAGCGTTTCCAGAAAAGGTTTGCCATGTACTGAATCTGCTTCCAGCGTCGTCTACAATAGTTGTGTTCTTTCACAAAAACACCAGGAGGTAAGTTGGGTTTTGTTTTCATTAACAGTAAGTGGTTCGGTGTTAAGGCCTCCAGGTCATCATGTTGATCTGAACATTTGGTAATGGGTCTTCCATTCAAAATAGACTCGATTTCGCTCATCAAGGTATTGAGTCCTTCGTCATCCAAAACTTGTTCTTTCATTACGCTATTCAAGGTTTTTCTGACGGATCTGATGATTCTTTCCCAAACTCCCCCATGGTGAGATCCCGCAGGTGGATTGAATTTCCAGTCAATATTCTTTTGTAGCATAGAATCTTCAATCTGAGACACATTCCATTCGTTGATGGCACTCCTTAACTCCCGCTCAGCTCCTACAAAGTTGGTACCATTGTCTGATCGCATCCTGACAACTTGACCTCGGCCAGCAATAAAGCGACGTAGTGCTTTGATGTATGAGTCGGTGTCCAGAGATGCTGCTACTTCTAAATGAACTGCACGACTGGTCAAACATGTAAATAGAACTCCATATCGTTTCACATGACTTCTCTTTTGTTTCACGATAAATGGTCCAAAATAATCTACACCTACTCTGGTGAATGGTGGTTCATCTGGGATCAGTCTATCTTCTGGTAAACTGGCCATCTTTTGTTCTCCAACACTTGATCCTTGACGACGACAAATTGTGCACTTTGAGACAAGTTTACGTATTGCTGAAGCTGCATGAACTAACCAATATTTCTCCCTCAAAACTGCCATCATATGGTTTCTACCGCTATGTTTCAAGTCTTCATGGATTTGTCTGAGAATCAAAGTCGAAATGTTATGGTTCTTGGGTAAGATAATAGGATGTTTACTTTCAATTGGCATATTGGCTCTCTGAAGTCGTCCTCCTACCAGCAAAAGTCCATCTTCATCCAAAACTGGGTTGAGTTTCCGTATATAACTGTTTCGCTTCACATGTGAGTTTCCTTCGGCAAGAGTACTCAGTTCATCACAGAATGTTTCACGTTGTACATATCGCAAAATAGCGATTTCAGCTTTCTGTAAGTCCTGAAGCAAAATGTGTCCTAAGACATCTGGTGGGGATCTGACCCTTTCATTAGATGATGGGTTGTCAATAAGTTTATTTCGTTGAATACGATGAAGTAGTTTGCTGCGGATCCTCAAAATCCATGCCACAGTTTTCCTTAGCGTATACCAAGAAGAATGATGATTGATAAGTTTCTTAACACCCATCAGGTCGACACTTGGTTCTGCCTTGTGTATATCAGCTACTAATGCTCTAACTGATGCTTTTTTCACTTCCGGATCATCTAGTATTTCACGCAAATTTTCTGTAGGTGTTTCTGGCCAACAATCAACAGAAGTCCATAGAAATTCTGGAGCTTGGATCCAGCGTCCTTGCTGCACTATTTCATTTGCTGAAAGTCCTCTTGAAGCATAATCTGCAGGATTGAGTTTGGTATTAACATATCTCCATTCCTGTGGTGTTGATCCCTCATGAATAACAGCAAGTCTGTTAGCTACAAATGTGTGAAATCTTGATGTTTCATTTCTAATGTAACGTAACACAGCCATACTGTCTGTCCAGAAAACAGTTTCCTCTATAGGAATGTCTAATTCTGCTTTTAGCATTTTATCGGTACGCACGGCAACTGTTGCTGCAGTCAGTTCTAGTCTTGGGATACTTGTTTGCTTCAAAGGAGCCACACGCGACTTTCCCATAATGAAAGAACAATGGACATCGTTGTTCACATTTTCCAATCGCAGATAAGACACAGTCCCATAACCAACTTCACTGGCGTCCGAAAAATGGTGCAATTGGGCAGAACACACTGTTCCAAATCCAACAGGTTTAACACATCTGTCTATCCTAAATTCTGATAACTTCTGTAGGTCACAAAACCAGCTGTTCCATTGGTCAGAAATTTTCTCAGGTATGATATCATCCCATCCAAGATGAATTCTACTTAACTCCTGAAGTAATTTCTTTGCTCTCAGCACAAACGGTGCCAGAAATCCCAAAGGATCAAAAACACTACTTATCATGGATAAGATTCCTCTTCGTGTAAGGGGTTTCTTATTAACGTCTATGTTGAAACAGAACACATCTGTTTCCACACACCACTGAACTCCTAAGGCTCTTTCAATCGGTAGTGCATCATAATCTAAGTCGAGGCCCTTGACTTCTTTTGCTCGCTCTGAGATTGGAATTGTCATCATGACATCTCTGTTGTTGCTTATCCACTTTGAAATGTGAAATCCTCCCTGAGTAAGAAGTCTTTGTATATCCTTAATTAAGTCGATAGCACAATCAACAGTCTTGACGGACTTAAGACAGTCATCAACATAAAAGTTCTTAAACACAGTGTTGATGATCTCAGGATCAAAGAGTTCTTCAGCATCTTTAGCAGTTTTTCTAAGAGCGTAATTAGCACAACTAGGCGATGATGATGCGCCAAACAAGTGTACTACCATCTGATACTCTACAATCTTCTTAGTTGTGTTTCCATCTTCCCACCTCAGAAATCTAAGGAAGCTTGCATCTTGTTTTGGTACATGAACTTGGTAAAACATACTGTCTATGTCTCCCATCACTGCAATCTCCTCTTGTCTGAATCTCAATAGTGTACCCACAAGTGAACTAGTTAAGTTTGGTCCAGGTAAAAGTTGATCATTTAATGATGTGCCTTGAAATCTAGCCGCACAGTCAAATACCACTCTTAACTTTTTCTTCTTTGGATGATACACTCCATGATGTGGCAGGTACCAAACTTTGCCATCTACTTGCTCTGTATCTGCAGTTGGAACTTTGACAGCATATCCTTCATTCATAATCTTGTTCATAAACTCACAATATTCACTGTGAAAGTTTTCATCACGATTGAATCGTTTTACAAGAGACGATAACCGTTGTTCAGCTTGTTTCTTGTTATTTGGTAATCTGACATCATTAGACTTAAATGGAAGTCCAATTTGATAATGTCCGTCCTCAAAAATATAGACTTTGATACAAGATCTAAAAACTTCCTGTCATCTCTGGATGGCTCATGTATGTCATCAATTGTTCTCTCACTGAAGTCGTAGTTAAACTGGTTACGAATCTGCTCTTCTAGCCTCCTTGCGTCAATGCGATTGATGGATACACACAAATTACTGCTGTCATTAGGAGTTTTCCAGTGGCCCATTGATGACCCAGCCTAGTAAGGTTTTTACTGCAAAGGGACCATTTTCTGCACTAGGAACAGCATCCCACGGTTCTAATGCCTTTGGTGTATTGACACCAATCAAAAGTCCTACAGCACACTCAATCACATTCAAGTCAATGTTATGTAAATGTGGCCATTCTTTTAAGTCTTCTGGAGAAATCACGTCCTTTCTGGACACTGGTAATGTAGACTGCGTAAAGACAGGCGGCAGTTCAAATGTATTTTCTCCGTGAATATCACTTACTTCCAAATCTGATATGATGTAAGTGTCTTGGACCTTTTCTTGTCCCATGGTAACGAGATTCAACTTTGTTCTCTTTCCCTCAATGTTTAAGGAATTCGCAAGAGTCTCTAAACAAAACGTAGCGTTGCTTCCTGAATCTAGAAAGGCATATGTTGTCACATATTTGTCACTGTACTTGGACTTTAGTCTAACAGGCACAATGGGTAATGCCTGCTTCACAGTTTCTCCAGCCCCCTTATGAGCAGCCACCGACAAAGCTGTTGCTTCACTGCCATCTCCATCACTTGAATTCTTTCGGCTGTCATCTTTCTTCTGTGGATTTACATGAAGAATAGTAGGATGAAGTTTTTGACAAAGACTACAAGTCAATTTTTGCTTACAATTAGTCTTGAGATGTCCGGGTCTTAGACATGCAAAACACAAGCCCTTGGACTTAAATAGAAATGAATATCTGTCTTTCAAGGATACATTCACATACTTTCTACATACATCCAGTGAATGACCTCCATTACAAAATATACAAGGATCCGAGAAAACACATCCTGGATTTTGTCTCTGTGTTATATACACATCACCACATGCGCCTGACTGAACATTTTTTGGTGATTCATTCATAGTAATCGCAAAGTTTTTGTGTGTCCCGGAAAACTTTACTGATTTACCAGGTTGACTACGCTGTCCATCTTGAAAACCTTTGGTTGTTGTTTTAGTGTTGCTCAAAATATCTCTTCCGTAGATAGGATCTGTGGCTTTCTTCGCTTCTTTATAAACAAAGTTGACAAGATGTTGGAATTTCACGATCTGATGTTTTTCTTTCACGTCATACACCACGTTTCTCCATTTTTCATGTAAGTAGTATGGTAACTTTTTTACTAACAGTTTTAAGTTTTCTGAATCATCCAAAACTCTAGCCGCTTCAACGTTTTCGATAGCAAACTGACACTCTTTAAGAAAAAAGCCATAAGCGTCCAAGGCCTTTGCATCATCAGTCTTTATAACTGGCCACTCTAATGCCTTTTTCACATACGATTGGGCTAATATATCAGAATCTCCATATCTCTCCTTAAATTCGTCTAACGCTGCTTTGAATCCATGTTCTGCATCCATATGTGAATATCCTAAGACAATCTTGTGTGCTTCACCTGAAGTATATTGCAACAGGTAATTCAAACGTTCTTCAAAGGAGTCTGTATTTGAAGAAATTCTTGTGTTGAACTGTCTCAGGAATCTCTTGTAATCCATTGGATTTCCATCAAAGGTTTGAATAATCGACCTTGGCTTGTACAGTTCTCGCGCAACAGTCAAGATACCATGATCACTTTTGGTCGATGTCTGAATTGGCACTGAAGAAGATGGTTGCGAAGACACAATATGCGGCACAAGGTTATCACTGACATGAAAAGCTGGCGTCTGAGGTGGCGTAGGAATATACGCATTGTACTTATCTTGAGGTACGTTTCTTGGTAATGGTTCATGTGAAGTGTTTTTAAATGCATGCGTATACCGAGGCACATGTACGTATGGTGTACTCTGAGGTAAAAATGTAGACTGAGGAACATGTACATAGGGTGCATTCTGTGGTTGACACATATAAGATGTTTCATGTGAATGTAAAGATTTTCTTCTGTCTTCCCATGGTGGTGCACACGGATTTAATGTTGCAGTTTCTTTTGTTTCAGATTTGTCACTTGCATGATCTTTAAGAGATTCTTCTAAGTCCAAATTCCTCAAAACACTCCTTTCCATTTCTTCGATAATTTTAGTTTTGGCATCCGTTATTTCTATTTCTGTTTTTATTTCAAGTTCTTCTTGTAGTTTCAGTTGTAGCTTAGCTTCTTCCAATTCCTTTCTTTTTGGTAATGCTGAGGCTCTGGCAATGAGTTCTGCTTTCCGCTGTTGTTCTTTTAACTTTTCCATGGAAAGATGACTTGAAGAAGAACTTGTACTGGGTTTGGACCGCACCGATTTACAATGTATTGTCAGGTGTTGTGTGTCGCAAGATCCAATCCTCTACAGAATCTTTCAGAGCTGTGAATCTTATATTCCTAGACCAAAAATTCTCATCATCCTCGATTTTCTCAGATGGTGTCAAATACGTCAAATCTTGATATTCTTTATGTGACACAATCAAATCCTCGTATATCTGCATCCACTTCTTGTACTCATTTTTAACTGTATCTTTGGCCGGATTTTCCAGCAGTAACTGTTCTATATTTTCACTTACTTTGGACAGTTTCTGGTCACAACTTCTTCTAAACTTTAACTTTTGTTGCATTTGGTAAAAAAGTCCTTTCTCGGTCATCACTCTGTTTCTCTGTCCTGGCTGCTCTTCTGTATCACTTTCTTCTGCATCACACATGGCTGTTGATACTTATTCGTAAATGTTCCTGTACTGTTCAATGCCCAGAGAGAGATTGAGAAATCGTAAATGCGTATGTCTTTATTCAACTTCATAGGAACATTCACTCATAGGTTTCATCATATATCATAGTTCTCATACAATCCATAAAACATCAACACATGACTGACATCATACGATTCATCATACTCATACGTCATCATACGTCAACATACGGTTCATCATACGATACCTCATACTATTTACTGTAAAGTAAATAAACAAAATTGTAAACAAAAAATTCTTGTAACACAATGCAATACCAATAAACAGAGACAATTCGGACTAGAATATTGACAGTGCCAAGGCAATTCAGACTAGAAATATATGCCAGAATATATGCTATCAATATCACAAACCCAAAAATAATACTTTATAAGTTAACGTTCTATATATTACTAAGTATACAATAGACGAATTTCACATTCCTAAGAGTTATCTCCCGTTGTCGGCGTAACGCTCATTTTTCCCTCTTTGTCCTTTGTAAGTTACCTGTTGATATTTTAAAAATTCAAACGTTATATGACAATTTCGATCTGTACCTGTATTGCCACAGTACGGGGCAACATGAAAAACATAATGAGCATATTCATATAGATTTCATTTCAAGGATACTGACCCATGAAGTTGGTAAGGTTATATAGGGAAAACAGCGTCTTACGCCGGTTGACCCCGGATTGACCCCGCAAAGGGGAATAACTTTTGTAAATGTGAAAGTCGTCTATAAAATATCTCACTTTCGAAACTAGTGTTTACAAATGGATATGAGAGTTATCGCCCTTGCGATACACAGTTTAAGCCTAATGCATTTAACACCTATCCTAAACAACAGATACGCAGACCTATCAATAAATCTTATAAATAGTTTAAGAATATTGAGTTCAATATAATAAATCTGTAAATGTAGCTTTACATAAGAAGTAATGATTATCCAATATGCTCGACTAAGTAGACCATTATCAGAGTATAAAAAATACTGAATCATAAATAAAATACAGGAAATGCATACAAATACATATGGGTGTGCTGGTGTTTGAATAATTGGCTTACCGAATAAGTAGTTTTTCCCCAATTCCAGAGATGCATTGAACAAAAGTACAGACCAGAAACGATACCTTCCAGCGAATGTCACTGCCCGTGCAGTACTCAAGAAAGTTATGTGTACTCAAAAACTTGTGACGTAATACACTGATGTAACAAATAATGGGTTTGTGTATTCCAATTATGCAAGTCGGACCTCGAGATCTGTGATTGGCTGAAGCTGATCATGTGACTTTAAACCAACACTATATAAGCAAGCGCAGGTAAGCTGCGAGGTTCCTTTTTGTCCAGGTGCCAGACGGAAGAAAAGGCAGATTTCGGCGATATGGTTAGTCGGGTGGGTGGCCTAGTACTACTGAGGCTTACCACAACTGTTTAACAATACTGGGTGGATTGCCTGACAATGGAGGCTTGCCACAATAAAGAAGATAGTATTGTGTGACTAACCATCTAGAGGCCGACCATAGATGGAAGTCAACCTTCAGTGGCTTGTCTGGTGACCTCTCTAGATAGTGTAAGTCTCTGATAACAGTGGATGACTGTGCGTCCTGAATAAGGACAATTCAGTGTCTTCTGTTGTTAGAGGCTGACCACTAGGATATTGGACAAAGCGGCGTGACTGACACTACGAGCCTGAATAAGGCAATATTGGTGTCAGTCCGGTGCTATTGAGCGAACCAGTGATTTTGTAAATATAAGGCCGACAATCAAATGTGATATACCCCTAAGTAAGGGAAGGGCCATATATGTATATATTTGCAGGCAAATCATTTTATCTAATCATTTTTAAGAGGAAAATTATTTATTGTAAATATCATTTTTACCGAGATCCTGGAATCAACCAGGTACGACCCCTCAACACGTTACAAAATTTGGTGGCAGCGGTGGGATCTCGGTTGTAAATTCTGATTATTGCTTGATTTTTTTATTTGTAAATTTTGTTTTGTATTTTATTGCTGGATTGTTTTGTAAAAATATGATGGCTGCTGTTGAGAAGGAATTGAAGAGCTTACAAGACAGCTTGTCAGAAACAGCTAAGAAGGCAAACGCCAATGATTCAGGCATACCTGAAAGCAGGCGTACCACATTAGGTGATAGGTCATACAAAGGGACTGGTGCAACACCTAAACACATAAGAAAGACTACCAGTTTCCTCGAAGATGACGAGCCTAGCTTTGCACTCAAGGAAGATAAACAGACAAGCCTCAAGCCAAAGCAAGGATCCAGCACGCCATTCATTGATACCCCGGCAGTTCTCAATGATTTTCATGCAGACAATGTTACAAGAAGACGCCAAAAGAAAAATGACACAGAGGCTGTCAGTACAGGTGTGAAAGCAGACAAGTTTGACGGCAGTTCATCCTGGCTGGACTTCAAGTCACATTTTGAAATATGTGCTGCCCTTAATAAGTGGACAACAACAGAAATGGGTATGCATCACGCAGTATCGTTAAGAGGTCAGGCGCAAGGTGTCCTGGGCAATTTACCTGAAGGAGAAAAGTGCAATTATAGGTTACTATGTAGAGCACTGGAGGAGAGGTTCTCCCCAACGAATCAGACAGAGCTGTATATATAGAGCTCAGCTGCGTGAGAGGTGACAGAAACCTTCAGAATCATTGCCGGTATTGAGACAGGATATAAGGAGGCTAACAAATTAAGCTTATCATACCGCGCCAGTTGAAGTGAGGGAAACGCTTGCTAAAGAACAATTTATAGATGCCCTACGTGATAGAGACATGCGGTTAAGAGTTAAGCAAGCTAGGCCAGTAGATTTAAAGACGCTGTAAGGCATGCAGTGGAATTGGAGGCATTCAGTGCTGCTGACCAACGTACAGTACCGACCGGACACAACCTAACAGAAAGCGAACCCGGAGCGGACCCCGGGTTCGCTCTCTGGGTCTGCTCCGGGTTCGCTCGGGGTCCGCTAGGGCTGACCCCGTGCGAACCCGGAGCGGACCCAAAGCGAACCCGTAGCGGACCCCGAGCGAACCCGAGGCGGACCCAGAGAGCGAACCCAAAATTCAGTAGCGGTCCCAGCGAGCGAACGCGGGTTCGGTATTTCTTTACGGAGCTGTCAATCAGGATTAGCGATTAACCAATCAGTGTGTCAACCAATCAAAATAGCATATTGATCTGTCGATTGGGATATAAGATCGAACGTGTTGATTTAATTTGATATAAATCCAAACACTACATACAAGCCAACCGTGTGAATGTGCTGTGTAAATCTAATATGATGATTAAAATACGATTTGATATTATTTATTTTAATTCTCCGGATTATATTTTATATTTAAATATTTACTCCCTTTATTTTATTAAAGCAATTAATTGATTATATGTTTTAATTTTCCACATAGAATTATACATGAAAATTTACGTTTTTATTTCCTTTAGTTTTTTATACCAGTATTGAAAGTCCATTTGGTAAATAAATTGGGTAAATACATCAGTCAATGCATAAAAATTGAAATCAATTGATAATTACAATTAATATTTTACTGACAAAAAGAGGAGAAAAGAAATAGTTGGTCTTCGACAATTATTGTAAAATTTCATTTTCTCAAGATACTAACAGTTCAGGAATATTAACTAGCCCAATATTTAAATATAAATAGATACAGGAAACAATGAGACGAGAGAGAGAGATCATAACTGTAAACTCTCATTATTAGACTTGATATTAATAATAAAACCCGATGACTTACTTAAACTTCTATGAGTCGTCCTCCCAATATTGTACTCAAATTGTTTTCTATAAGCTTGCTGCAGCTATTTTTTTTTATTAAACATGTATAGGAAGATGTATAAAGCACTAAGAATCACCAACAGTTTTCGGGACGATCTGTCCCTTCCGCGGGACAAAGAAAAAAGTTAATAAGTCATAAGATCAAAGGAAAAAGAGAAACCAAAATCAACTAGCACTTTAAAACTATATATTTACATAGTTACATGTTGAATTGTAAATATATATAAACACTATTTAAGAAAGAAATCCGGACCGCTCTGAAATAAGTCGGGTTTATCGGCGTATACTCAGGTGAAGTGCGATTTACATAGTTGAACGAATTAATTACGCTAATTAATCACAACATTTAGTAAATCGTACATTGTTTCATTCTCTCAAAATGGCGTAAATAGACTTGACAAAGAATAATCAGATAAAAATAATATAGAAGGGATATTTTAACATCTGAATTATGATATATTTTATATTTAAAATTGTTTTAGGACTAATTATTGGGAAAAAAATAATTAATAAAGGCGTAAGCAATACATAGTTATGTGGGTTATTCGAGAGTTGGTAACGCAAAATAACTGTTTAGTTACCCCTAATTGAAAGAAAAATCTTTTTAAGTATCAGCAGGCATTGGGTCTAATTCACGTTCAGATTTTTTTTTTTACGAACTTTCAATGTGTAACTACAATAATAGTAAATGAAATGTAAATATACCAGATGTACAAAAGGTTACATGTAATTTATAGAGGCGATATCACAATTCAGGTGTTTAGCAAACATTTAAACTATGATTTAGCAAAACGTAAGGAATAACAAATGCTTTTTTAACTATATAAGCATGAATTTAAAAGGTCTTAAGTTATTCAGTTTCACTTGTACACCATTCGATACTGAAAATCAATTCAACACTCTTTTTTTTGTTTTCTGGTTATAACTTAAGAAAATAAATGCCTTATAACCCGCTGTTAAATTAGTTTGAATTTCTCGGGATCGAGAAATCAAGGAAATCAATTATTCATGTACAATTTATGTCGAATGTACAGTTAAATTTAAGAAAAAATTATCAATGTTCTCCATTATATCACTCTTTTCATGTTCAGTGTACATGTCCGATCGATCAACAATACCATTACGGTATTGGAATATACAAGGGGCGGGGCTTACTGGCGGTGAGATTAAAGCGGGGTCCGCTTCACGCATCAGTGCGTAAAGCGGTCCCAGGAAGCGAACGCCGGGTTCGCTATAGCGGACCCAGAGCTGACCCCGAGCGAACGCGGAGCGAACCCGGAGCGCACCCAAAGCGCACCCGGAGCGGTCCCAAAATTTCTGAAAGCGAACCCGAAGCGGACCCCGAGCGAACCCGGGAAGCGAACCCGGGGTCCGCTCCGGGTTCGCTCTGGTGTTAGGTTGTGTCCGGTCGGTACTGTATGCATGAAAGTCCAACGTATGCGAGGGCTACACAAAGAGAACCTGAGAAGTCAGATCCGATAGTCATATTGACCAAAGCTGTGGTAGACCTACAGAGGGAGATAAAAATTCGCAAAGACGAAAATGCTAGCAATGGCCGTCCAAACAGATAAAGACTAATTATTTGGCTTCATGATTAGTATGTTGACAAATGATCTGTTTAGAAAAAAATAATTTTGTCATGTGTATATAATTTGAGTTTATTACCCTGATTATTTTACAGATAATGTTGACACAAGGGGGGTTGTCAAAAAAAATAGCTAAGTAAAGAAACCTTAAAGATTAAGTTAAGCTTAGAAATAAAAATAATAAAAGTAATAAAATAAAGAAAAAAAAATATATTAAAAAATTCTCTTTGGTTTACATGCGGGTCGCATGTCATCGAAGGCGTGGGTAATGTAACAAATAATGGGTTTGTGTATTCCAATTATGCAAGTCGGACCTCGAGATCTGTGATTGGCTGAAGCTGATCATGTGACTTTAAACCAACACTATATAAGCAAGCGCAGGTAAGCTGCGAGGTTCCTTTTTGTCCAGGTGCCAGACGGAAGAAAAGGCAGATTTCGGCGATATGGTTAGTCGGGTGGGTGGCCTAGTACTACTGAGGCTTACCACAACTGTTTAACAATACTGGGTGGATTGCCTGACAATGGAGGCTTGCCACAATAAAGAAGATAGTATTGTGTGACTAACCATCTAGAGGCCGACCATAGATGGAAGTCAACCTTCAGTGGCTTGTCTGGTGACCTCTCTAGATAGTGTAAGTCTCTGATAACAGTGGATGACTGTGCGTCCTGAATAAGGACAATTCAGTGTCTTCTGTTGTTAGAGGCTGACCACTAGGATATTGGACAAAGCGGCGTGACTGACACTACGAGCCTGAATAAGGCAATATTGGTGTCAGTCCGGTGCTATTGCGCGAACCAGTGATTTTGTAAATATAAGGCCGACAATCAAGTGTGATTTTCCCCTAAGTAAGGGAAGGGCCCTATTTGTATATATTTGCAGGCCAATCATTTTATCTAATCATTTTTAAGAGGAAAATTATTTATTGTAAATATCATTTTTACCGAGATCCTGGAATCAACCAGGTACGACCCCTCAACACGTTACACTGACATAATGGCGCTAAAATTTGAACATGAGCAAAATGGCTATAACAATGGATACTCAGAGACATGTGGTATATTCTATTCTTTGACCTTAATTATGGCTGCCGCCATGTCATAATAACATGACTTGACGCCATTAAGGCGCTGACAACGTCATAATTCGGTCATTCTCAATGCAGTAATTTTATATAATTCTATTTTTATGCCTCATAGAATCTGGGGGTTGTTCATTTAAAATCCATTGATACATGTACCCCCCCCCCCCCCCCCCATCAAAAATTAAAATGGGTGTACAAATAGAATAGTATTTATTTACATACATAAACCATAGCTTATAGATGAACGCGAGACAATATATTAATTAAAATACATGGAAAAAGGCAAAATCATTTTATTAAGCGCTAGACTGATTTTGCATGTACAAAAACTCGGTTTTTCCTTTGAATGACGGAAAATATTTTTCTGTCTGGTGTTTGTAAGAATAAATGTCATAAATAAATACTTTAGAATACACCATGCAATGCATTACCATTTTAATAATAACGATAATGAATTAAAGATGAAATATTCTTCTTCACAATTTTATTTTAAAGCTTTTCCACATTGATTTTCACCAACATCGATAACATTAATTTCAAATGGAAAATACTCATATAATTTCTTAATAATTTGGGGTCCAGTCTTTTATGAAAAGATTTTAAAATACAATGTAGTCCTAACTCCATTATTTTTTATTAATAGTTTTTTCTATCATTAATTATCAGTTTTTTTAATTAGGTCACCTGGGTTGAAAGCTCAAGTGAACTTTTCTCATCACCTGTTGTCTTTCGGTCCGTCTATACGAGGGATTATCAAAATGTTCGTGGACTGAGGTTATAAAATTAGTACTATGTAGTCTGTGCTTTTCAAATTTATATGGAACATAAAACAACAACAATAAAAATAATAAAGAATTGTTGAAAATTTTAGCCAGATACGTTCATTGTTTGCCATATTATTATAAAATGAAAACGACATTATATGATCACCCGGCGCTGTCGTCGTTTATTCTCACGACGTCTTACAATGTCATTGTTTTTAATGTCCGCTTCTTCTACCTCATAAACTTTTTGATGAGAATTCCTGGAGCTGCATGAGTAGTTTATATGACTTTATGCTTCATCTTTCCAGCAAAAATTAAATGAACAGTAACATAGAATACTATAACTTAACACATGTATGTGTTGAAATTTTTGTTTATTAAGGCTTGATATATTTCAAACTAATATATACACAAACCAAAATATGACAAGCAAACACCGGTTGAGACCAATTAAAATTTACAGGCATTAGCAAAAACTTTAAAATGTCTTGAACAGTGGTCTTCAATGAGTATAATATTCCAAATGGATTACTGAGTAATACATTTGAAGAGATCCTCGCTTGATTTTGCAAGCACGTTTTGCTTTGGGGAGTTCAATATCTAAAACACATAATTAACGTCATTTATAGACGTGATTGATTTTTCACAATTTCACTGCAAGTTGACATTAACTTAGTATCCTCTCTCTGAATCTTATTTTTACATAAGAATGCAAGAACTCGGGATGCATATTATTTCTCTGTAGCCCGTTTCAACAAATTTTAGGTCTAAACCAGTTTTTCAGGGGCTAGCATGTTGGAAACGGAAACACCTCCCCCCTTTTGACGTCATTTTCAATGCCTCATTTGTTTAGTCATTTCATGTAAAATTTACGGTAATTCATAGAACTTCCAGAATGGAGTGAAAATTTCACATTTTATGAAACAATTGTGTCCAGACACATACCTAAATTAACGGGATATTTGGATGTCAAATGATCATTGTAGCAACCTCTAATGATAAAACGCCGCCTAATGATACAAATATCATTAATTTGTGTCCGGTCCATATCTTTCTTATGGATTAACTTGGTAGGTTTTCATTTCACACAAAGATTACCAATGACCCAAGGGTGAGACATAACCTTGACCCAAGGTCATTTGTGGAAGTTCAAGGTCACTGGAAGAAAAATTTCGTAATTTGTGTCCGGTCCATATCTTTCTCATGGATAAACTTGGTAGGTTGTCATTTCACACAAAGATTGTCCATAACCCAAGGGTGTGTCATGACTTTGACACAAGGTCATTTGTGGAAGTTCAAGGTCACTGGAAGAAAATATCATAATTCATGTCCAGTCCACATCTTTCCTATGGATAAACTTAGTAGGTTTTCATTTCACACAAAGATAGCCCATGACCAAAGGGTATGTGAGAACCTTGACCCAAGATCATTTTGGGAAGTTCAAGGTCATTCATAATATGTGTCCGGTCCATATCTTTCATATGGATAAACTTGGTAGGTTCTCATTTCATACAAAGATTGCCCATGACCCAAAGGTGTGTCATAACCTTGACCTAAGGTCATTTGGGGAACTTCAAGGTCATTGGAAGTAAAATTCCTAATTCGTGTCCGGTCCATATCTTTCATATGGATAAACTTGGTAGGTTTTCATTTCACACAAAGATTACACATGACCCAAGGGTGTGTTATGACCTTGACCCAAGGTCATTTCGGGAACTTCAAGGTCAATGGAAGAAAAAAATTCATAATTCGTGTCCATATCTTTCCTATAGATAAACTTGTTAGGTTTTCATTTCACACAAAGATTGCCCATGACCCAAGGGTGTGTGAAAATTAGCGACATCAATCAACCAAACATGTAAGAGATTTATTAGGACCCGACACTCTTAACCACAAGTTAAGTAGATATGTTTTTTGCATAGAGCAGATCAACATCTGATTTGAATTATGCAAGTAGTTGTAGAGTGTTTCGGCTATTAAGAAGCCTCACTAGGGGCCACGGACATAAATCATGGTGTTTGTTATAGGTGAGACCGGATTATCTCGTCACCCATATTCTTGTGTTTGCTGTAAGCAATGATTGATTGAGAATGAAATAAATTTTGGCACTCTGGATTTCAAAGAATGGTGTTCCAATATCTTAGAATTCGTTTTTTCAGTCCTTGTACAATGGGTACAAAAAAGAAATCGCAATATTGTCCTATTTTCCTCGTTGGCGTATCGCATTGCGAGATAATTGGTCTACCAGGTGGTAAATTCCTAGTGCTGCACTGATCGTTTATTAGATCGTTTATTAGAGCGTTGTAAATGTTTGCTGGTATTTTGTGGGTTTTCGGTAAAAGGTGCAAATGCCCACATTTGAGTGAAGGTTTTTTTGTTATTGAGAAATTTGTAAGTTTCTTTGTCTAATGACCCACTTGCATTGCGGCAAGTTTATTTTGAATGTTTTCATGCAGTTTGAGCATGTTGGGTTCAGATACTTGTTGTCTGACGTCACGGCGTCAGACAGTACTAGATCTAACCAGGGCTTATTTATGCAGTCGTTCCATGAAATTGTTTAGATAGTTCGATGGTGGAAATTTCGAAACATACATAATCTCCAAAGACACATGCAGTTCGTCCCAGGAGGAAATGAGCTTTCATTTACATTAATGAATGATATTGTCTTTGGAATAATCTGTGTTTTCATCTTTGGACGTGTCCGTTTCAGTTTTCTATAAAAATGCCTTATTATATAAATCTCACTGTTTTGTGTTGTGTATCAAAGATTAATCAAGTAATTTTCAAGTTATGGTTAAATAATTGATTGCTTTATTTCAGTTAAATTATACCTTGACATTGAATTACTAGTACCTAAACATCAGGCGCGTGGTCAAATATTTTCCTTAGTTAACCTAAAGTACATGTATTGTCAAAACTGATATTACGGCGCCTGAGAAAAATGCAGTGAAAACAGAAAAATTGTCTTATTTAAGTTCGCTTTTATTTCTTTGTGTTAATAGATTTGCATGTTGCTGAAGTGTTATACTTCACTCCTATCCAACGATTATATTTAGGACCATATTACATTGTAAATTAGTTTGCATCTTCTTGTTTCAGAATTTCATCAATCAATTACGTAACAGTGTTAAGTAGAAAATCGCTGTACATGAAATAGTTTGAGTAGCAATAAAAGCTTTCGATAACAGCAAGGGAATGGTCAGCATGTGTTACGCTCTGTCAAGATTGTTATCGTCAGGGTTAGGGTTATTAATACGCGCCCATTAAGTGATCAAAGATCTTCCCACTGATTTCACCATTTACAACCTACATTTTATTCTGTTTGTTGAATAAAAAAAATCAGTTACGTCATTTAACATATAAAACATTACATGAAAAATGCTGACCCGGGATCTTGACATATCTTAAGTCTACGTCGATCGAAATTTTTATTTAACATCCCCCCCCCCCGCTTGAAAAGTGGGAGGGTATATAGTAATCGGTATGTCCGTCTGTTACGCTTTGGGGTACCAATCTCTTATCCACAACTCCTCTCATACCACTGAAGGAAATTAAATGAAACTTTCTCAAAATTTTTATTACATATTGCCATTGTGCACCTCCTATTTTACTTTTTGATTTGACATATATATATATATTGTATTTTCCAGAGCAAAACATGAATACTTCCAGTATATTCATATGGGAGGCGGGGGTATTATTTAGTGAGCTCATTGCTCACAGTTCCTCTAGTTTTATAATAAAATGTTGTAAAAGTCAAGCATACCAAAAGGGTTAGGGTTAGGGATATTTTTAACATTGCTTTACAGAGATGTTATATGCAAATGAAGAAATAAGTTCCATAATAATAAATATCTTATCGGCGATTAAAAACTTTACTTAAGTCTAAATAAGAGTCTTAGTTTGTTTTGTCTGGTGCCAGGAGCTTCAATTTAAAGTTTTTTGTACATTATTGTATACAATATTTAATATGCATGGTCTCTTAAAGATATAGATTATCGAACGAAAGAATTTTTTTAACATAATTTATTATTTCTGTCCGCTTTATGAATTTAAGCAAACCACGTCAGACAAGCTTTTTAGGAAAGCTAATACTTGTATATAGTGTTTAGATTGCAGTTGGATTTGTGCTTCTAAGACATAATGGTCTTTGTTCATGATGACAATTGTGTTGCTTTTATCTGCTTTTTTAATAACATTGTCGTTGTTATTTTTAAGAGATAAAATAGCTTCTCTTTCAGCATTTGAGATGTTTGATCTCTTTTTTGCAATTTCCAAAGAGGAAAGTTAAAATTTTGTTTTATCTATATATTCCTCGAGTTCGCTGCATGTAAATGGCGGTTTGAAGCCAGATTTGTGTTAAAAGGCTGAATGGCATTGTCGTCTCCGGTATCAAAGTGGAATTTGCATCTGAGTTTCCTGGCAAATTCTTCAAAATCTTTCAGCAGCAGGCTTTTAGCATTGTCGCTTTGAGGCGTTGGAATAAATTTTAAGCCTTTGCTTAGAACTGAGAGTTCATGTTGAGATGAGTTGTATCTTGATAGATTTAGAGAAAACTTTCCTCCTGTGACCGTAGTTTCCTTGCAGTGAGCGTTAACTCTTTTAGCATTTTTGCATTGTTTACTCCGTCTATTTATTCGTCGAGCAATTTAAATAGAGGAGCAGTAGGTGGTAAATATATTGTATATAGCGAGGCGCTATAGATCAACAATGAGTGTTTCGATGAGATAATGAATCCGTCTAATTATCAATAAGTGTTGATAGATTAGAGGATAAGAAGAGTATGTGGCTATAAGAAACCGATAGTCAGATTCCGATGATTTGTTATGGTCACGTGCAAGGGGCGGTGTTTGTT
>PRKT01000768.1:0-13676 GCA_003671525.1 Saccostrea glomerata
GTTTTACTTTATACCCGAATGAAATAGATTCATAATCATCTTTCGCCTAAATTTATTAACAGATTTTTCTCGAATTCGAGGACGATATTGTTATTATCAGCTAATTATAGAGGAGAAGTTTTGTCAGTGTCCGATGGGTACAAACGTCATATTGTGGAGCCTGCATGCATCACTTTTGCATCGGTAAATATATTTTTTAAAATAAAGTTTAACCTGTTGTGTGTCACCTATAGGATCACCTATTTTAGATCTATTTCCCAAAGATAAGATGTTCATATAATTATATTTTGCTATTTGAAGTATTTCGCTGCATTCAACATTTAACAAAATTCAAATCACTTCAATACAATAAACATACATGTGTAGAATTTCGGGCTTTATGGACCATGGATATCAGCCTGGATAGCTCAGTGGTTAGACACCTGACTTGTGATACACAGGTCCAGCACAATACCCCAATAAAGGTATATAGCTTGATAAAGCTATATAGCGTTATCAAGGTATTTAAAATACCTTGATCAAGGTATTTTATGTCATGAAAATTCAAAAAAATTCTTTAAAAATTAATTACTGAGAGTCGAGTTCTGAGTTGTTGTCAGTGAATTCACCCATGCATGTTAAACAAATCAGTATAAAAACATGTCATGTGAGGAGACGTTTTTTATGCTTTCTTTTTGATACCAGAGTGTTTTTCATGCACGAGTGGACATACTGACAAAAACTCAGAACTCAACTTTCAGTATTTAATTTTTAAAGAATTTTTTTGAATTTTCATTCCATAAAATACCTTGATCAAGGTATTTTAAATACCTTAATAAAGCTATATAGCTTTATCAAGCTATATATACCTGTATCGGGGTATTGTGCTGGACCTGATACAGGGGTCCCGGGTTCGATTCCCGTTCCAGCCACAATTTTTCATCGTGCATTTCTCCTTTCCTACTACATTTGGTGCTGTGCCATGCCCTGGAACTGACAGGTGAAAGACCTGCCAGGGATGAGCCGGAGTTGGGGTCTAAAGACCTTTAAGGAGGGAGGAATGTGGCGGTCAGCTGGGTTCGATTGCCGGTGGCCAGATAGCTCAGTTGGTAGAGCACCTGACCGGAGTTTCATGGGGCCTGGGTTCAAATCCTGGTCTGGTCCACTGCATTTTCTCCTCTTTATTTATTTATCAATCTCATACAATTATATACATTAAAACTTATTTTATAGCAGAAGTACAAGAGAACCAGGCAGTAACAAAGATGAAAGATGCTGTTGCTGAAAGATCCAGTCAAGCACTAAACTGACTTGAATGATCAGCCTCCTTAAAAATGCAAATCAAAGATAATACTTTTCTTAAGTAAAATCGATGACAACTTTTCAAAAAAGTCACGATATACTATTTATTGATAAAGAAAACAATACTTATACGAGAATAAAGTCGTTTTGTTCAGTTAACTCGGTTCAAGACTGCCTTAACTAAGAATCGCGTTTGATCAGTCCTACTGCAAACATGATACGCCCGTCATGCAGCTGGTCTACTACCGAGGAGCCGGCCTTCGCCCCTGGGTGACTCGACTTTAACGAGGGGGACAGAGGAATGGAATTCTTCAAATTTCTGACTTTAGGCTTCAAGGGAATCGAATAATTTAAGTGGAGTATCACAAAGATTAATTATGACATTTGTTAATCGTTTATTTAATTTTCGTCAATTTCTTTGTAACTAATAATTTTTCTTAACATTAAGGCAACTTTACCGATATGGACACTTCCACTGGTCAAGCACCAGTTCCATTTTATTAAACAGGGATGTTGAACGTCTTTGAGTAAAAATGAAAAGATTTAATTATTTCAGTGGTTTTTGCCCCATCTCTAGTTCCCCAGGAGGAAAAAGCTAATAAAATTCACAATTCGTATTTCTCTTCATCAATAGATGCTGTGTGCCTTAACTGGTTGAATTAGTTCAGTGGTTTCAGACAAGAAGATTAATGAAAATTTTTAAATATTAATACACATCACACAAAAACAGATAGTAAACGGTCACCTGAGTAAACTCGGTATTTTGAGGATAAGTCAAAATGTAAATGGTACAAACACTTGGTATTTAGAAGTCGAAAATGAAATGCTTTCTTATTTTGCCTCATCAATGACAATCTGCTGTCATGTGCAAATAAAGAGTTTCATTTAAGAGGAAAACAAGCAAATTCAAAGAATTGTGGTCCCCCGCTTTCGGTATCTTTGTGGGCAAGATATCATTTTTAGGGTCAAGGTCAACAGGTCAAAGTTTTTGGTATCCCATGAAAGGTCTTGCCATAAAGAATACATATATTTAAAATATGAAAGTCATAGTTTCTACTGTTCAAAAGTTGTGACAAAGGTTAACGTTTTTAAAAAGTATTTAAAACTCCAAGGTCAAGGTCAAAGGGTCAAAGTTCTTGGCATGCAATGGTCTTCTCACAAGAATTACATGCGTGAATTATGAAAGCCCTTGCCCCTTCCGTTTAAAAGTTATGGTCAAGGTTAAAGTTTTTTCAGAAGTACGTAAATCGTCAAGGTCCAAAGGTCAAAGTTGTTGGTATCCAATGAAAAGTGTTGGCGGATTCACCCCAGCCACTGGCCATCTGGCGAATTCCTGCCCCGTCAAAGTGCTCCTGACTGCCACATAAAAAACCATTTGAAACCCTTGGAATAAATTAAACTCCAGAAAAGCTCCATGAGATCCCGTCTTGTCGAGATGACACTGAGGTACGCCTGCTCGAACTTTCATGAGAAGACTAAGTTCTTAATTCCTAGATATTGTTTTATTGTTCTCTTATTACAACGACATCTACAGTACAATTTTGTGGAGAGTGTATTTTTTCATTACCCTTCATGTATTTTAAATCATTAATCATTTTATTTTCAAACTTAATTCGGCGCTCATATAGTGTATATAACTTTAAAGTAAATCTATGCTATAAGATACGCTAAGAAACTTCGGGCGTCTCGTCCACGACTTGAATTTTCAGGGGCCAGATAACACGCGTACACTTAGACTTACACATTCGTGTTCGGTATTTTACACTTAATCCCAACGATACAATCAAAAACCTTATCAACTACGGTAACGCTGTACATTTCTAATATCCATGTTTCGCTAAAATCCCAACTCCCCCAGAAGTTTTTATGGATGTTGATTCCAACCCATTAGCTTATATCTTGGGACTTTAAATTCATTCCGTCCATTGTTGGTGGTTTTGTTGGGCAATCAGCGCGGTTTGTCGGGGTTTGACTCTTCCGTTTGCATCGACCCGTAGTGATCTTCCTTGTTTCCTGCTACATGTAACGTTATAAAACAACTTTTTTCTGTTGATATATGTTATTCATCATCATTTATGTACTACATATAAAATATTTTTTTTTTAAAAAAAGGTTGTTTTTCATCATAAATGTACACAGAGGCCTAAGAGGTATAAATAAGTTTTAAAAATAAAATACTGTATGTAGAATTTCAACTCAGTGAAATGTGCTCATCAAAGAACACATTTTGGAAAGCATTTAAGTAAATTATTTATATCCTGATTTATATCCTGATTATGACAACGAGCACACGGCGGGTGTGACCGGTCAGCAGGGGATGCTCACTCCTCCATGGCACCTGATCTCACCTCTGATGTTTCGGGGGTCCATGTTTGCTCTGCTCTTGTTTTGTGTATTTGTTTAATGGATGTTGAGATTGAATACTGTTCGTTATTTCCATATCCTTCATTTACAAGTTTTAACAAAAAACGTGAACATTAATCGACTATAAAACATTAGCATAGCTTATTAAGAAATATTCATTAACTCATTGTGTTACCAATTTCTTTATTTTATTTCATATCCATTCATGATAAACAATCGCCTCGATTTCCTTTTAGACATCGGGTTCGATGCCATCTGACGTTCTAGATCTTTCAACAAATAGAGAAATTGGACATAAACGGAAAGGATTTGCACATTTTGTGTTTAAATCGATGAACAAAGCTTCTTTCTTTCATATCGCTTAAATCAAGTTTTGATTGAATAACTTATAAATGACGTTTTATGATATAAACCAGCGCTTGCTTGTTTTCAGTACTTTTTTAACAGCCAGTTACTTAGATACGCCACCACTTTTCTCTCTTCAGTGCTATTTCGAGGATGTTATTTGAAAATGAAAATAAAACTTTTAATTTTATTTACGATAATAACTATGCGAGTGAAATCTAAATATAGGGCAGTCCTTCGGAATCGAACGTATAAACCGAGGCCCCGTGTCAGCGGCAGGTGTGGCACGATCAAGTTCCCTCCCTGCTCAAAGCCCTTAATTTCCAGCCCTTCACCGGCAATGGTGACGTCTCCGTATCCGTGAAATTTTCTAGAGAGGGACGTTAAACAGTATACGATCAATCACAAGTGGGAACCCTGGTAAGTGTATTGGAAAGGAGAATTTTTTTTAGAAAAACTGAAGGCGGCTTTATTACAATTTTATGAATTTTTTGACAGTTAAAAATGCGTTCAATTTATCGGGCATCTATTCTGTAGACGGTACAATAGTTACTAAAGACATGCGTTAACTATCGCTTTCCAATGTTGATGATACATAAAGTCATGAAAAGTACACAGACTCGACAGAGATTGAACCTCAGGATAAACAGAATCCAGAAGAACAAAGAATTGCCCAAACGCTTAATTACGAGGCAACATCAAGAGACTTGTGTACAGCCTTTCAGCATTAGATCTGGCCACACCACTGCGCTGACAGTCTCGCCAAACAAGCGAAACATTAAACTGATTGTTAAAAAAGCTGACAAGAACTTTGAGACTTCACTGTGTTGGTTTATTGATGCATTAGATGATTGAAATGAACTCTTGATTACGTACGTCAAAATGAGGGGTAGAGGGGATATTCATAGTATAATATAATTACAAAAAAAGATGTACCTATTTATTTTTCTCGATGGAGTGTTCTTTCATGCTGTATCTTGATGTGTTTCCTTTAATTGATATTACCAGAGTTCTCAATTCATCGTTTTTAATTTAACCCTCATTTTTGTGTGTGAGTATCTGGATCTGGTCCGCCATTCTTCTTTTTTTATTTTCTTGAATGACCTTTCTGTATACAAGAGCTGAAACTTATCTGGTAAATTTTCCAGCTCAGCAGCTTTTACCACTTTTAATAATTGAGGCCAATAACTACGATTTTTGGCGTAGCTTCTCAAGATGAGCATTTGCTCTTGTGTGGATACCTCAGCTCCACGTGACTTCGTTTTTCCATGCCAGCCATCTTTATTCCGCATATATGTTAAGGTTACAACCATTTGCTTATATGATATATGACGTCATAGTAAGCTATATGACGTGAAGTTTAGAGATAAGATCAATATCTGAAATTGATTTCAAGTTGTAAAAATGAATCAAAATATGCAATGACATAATATAAACGGAATTTTGTCGTTTCTGGACCCCTGTAGTTATCACAGGGGTTACATGTCAAACCCGTGACCTCATAACTGTTGATCATGCAGAAGCAGAGTGAAAGTCAATCTAATTAAAATTAGATGTTAGATCCGCTTGCATACTCTCTACACTAACATCTAACAACATCCCATAGAGGGTCACGTCACGTAAGAGTTCAAATTCTAATAAAAATAAAAATATTGACCAATCATTGAGAAGTGGATGTTCTCTTGTTAACCAATCAGATAGAGGGTCACGTCACGTAAGAGTTCAAATTCTAATAAAAATAAAAATATTGACCAATCATTGAGAAGTGGATGTTCTCTTGTTAACCAATCAGATACGTCGTTGAAAACTGCGATCGGTAGTCTATGTAAAATGGCGGCGAAAGAGAAAATCGAAAACGTATTAGGAACATTTCAAATTCCAAGTCTTAAAGAAGAACAGGGAAAGATTTTGCAATGTCTCCTGGACAGGATGGACTGTATAGCGGTCCTCCCGACTGGATTTGGGAAATCCCTTCCCTTTCAGATGCTCATTCCAGTACGGAGAGAAATGGGGATTGAACTTGTCAAAATTGTAGTGTGCTGTCCATTGATTTCGCTGATGCAGGACCAAGTAGCTCACTTGCAGAAAGTTTCAAATTTAACAGCTGCATATAAAGGTTGGTGTATTTTCTATAAATGACCCAAATTGTAAATAAGCCCGAAGAGTTAAACTCGTCAGGGAATGTGGTTGGTAGAATTAGAGATAATGTGCAGAGATTGCGTAGTTTTTGCACATTAATGGTAAATTACTTAAATTGAATAAAAATAATTCTTAGAAGTCTATCATAACCCCGAATTTATGTCCTTATGCATGTTGTATTTAACAATAACATCTCAATTTTTTTTTATACAAGATTGGTGTCGAGCTTTAGCTTGAACCAATAAAAATTAAAGTGGTCTTTTAACGGATGTTATTATTACAGGTGTTCTATTCAAATCTTGGACAAATGCTAAATGGTCTTTATAAGAAATCATTTATATATATTTAAAGGGTCCAGTGATGAGAGTGATAGAAGAATTCTTGATGAAAGAGTAGATATTTTTATGGCTCCCCAGAGGCTTTAGTAGGCAATCCTGTGACAATAGTAACATAATGTCTCATAACACATAGTCTAATAATGTCATAAGAAGACATCATCTCATAATGTCATAATGAGACACATAACATAATGTCTCATAACACATAGTCTAATAATGTCATAATGAGACACATAACATAATATCTCATAACACATAGTCTAATAATGTCATAAGAAGACATCATCTCATAATGTCATAATGAGACACATAACATAATGTCTCATAACACATAGTCTAATAATGTCATAATAAGACATCATCTCATAATGTCATAATGAGACACATAACATAATGTCTCATAACACATAGTCTAATAATGTCATAATGAAACATAGTCTCATAATGTCTCAATTCGCAAGACCATTAGCATCCTCACACAGGTTCAGTAGCTTTACATCACCAGCAGTAATTCATTACCTCCACATATAGATGCCTCTCAACCACAAAAAAGAGAAGGTTGTCCAATATGGAAACAATTGTTATATAAAAATATAGTGATAATAATAATATGAAAAAATTAGTGTAAATTATTAAATAAAGAAAGAAATATTAAAGAAATTCATGTTTGATTTTCACTATTATTTGTGTACAGGAGAGTGAACCGGAAGAGCCACCTGCCAAGAAAGGAAAGTCGGCATCGAGCTTCGAGAATAGGCTACAGGTACTGGAAAAAGGAGAAAAGAAGAAAATGTGAAAGAAAAGGTGAGGAGTTTGGAACTTAAAAGCAGCCTTGGTATCCCTCTTCTCCTTGTTACTTTGGATGAGCTCGCCAGAATAACTAGGCGGAAAAGCTATGATGAGGCTATGTTCGAGTGTCCTTGGAGGCAATGCGTCTAATATAGTAGATGAAGCGCTGTCTAAAGCTATCAAATGAAAACCCAAAACAAAACCTTTAGAAACTGTGAAGACATCTCAATCTCCTCTATTGACCTTATGGGATATATTTCACCACACTACAATTTTGTACTTGTTTCGCATGGAGTGGGCACTCAGTATGGGTATTGAACAAAACACGTTTACAGCGTTGCATTTGGCATGGGTGTTCAAATATACGATGTTAGAGTGATTATTCACTGGAGTGTGTCTAAATCACGTCTTTCATACTGACAAGAAGTAGGCAGCACTGGTAAGAATGGGGAACAAGCTCTTGCCATATGCTTACGGGGAAATCGCTGAATAAACAAACGATTGATGAAAATAAGATTAAGACAAAACAAGAAGCACTCGACCAAAAATGCATTAGACAAATTTTCTGTCCGTGTCGTACATGTCTGTGACAATTGTACAGGTACCTGTAAATGTTCACGTTGTACGTGCTGTAATATTTGTAGAGACTTTTACGCATGCAAGGACAAATTCAAAATTCATGGTGCAAAGGCGCAACGATGTGTGTGTTTTTAGCTCGACTGGTCAGAGACCAGAACAGCTTATGCGACAGTAAGGCGTCCATCCGTCTGTAAACAAATTTTCAAAACGCTACTCCTCCTACAGTTTTGGTGTGATTTTAATATAACTTGGCACACTACACTAAGATACATAAAATATTGCATCGCTTATTGATTTCAATGAACAGTGTTGCCATGGTTACTTAAAATAGAATGTCTGTGACGGTTGTAACAATACTCAGAGACGTAAGCGTAGTCATGGACATCGTTCGTACAATAAACCTGCAATACACGACGTCTCTTTTGATTCATTACTACCTTATGTAAATCAACAGTTAGGTCTACATCATATTCGAACCAAACTTTACTCTGTCCCTTTGAAACTTTTAAATAGTCTTCTTGAAAAGACCAAGGAGCATCCAATTTTAGATTCATCGACACCTGAATATAGGCTCGGTTCTGTGATTATGGATATTGCACATCATAGGCTTTTTAAACCCGCACGTTTCACGGAAGAAAATGCAGCTAAAACAATCCGTCTTTTCCTTAAACTTCAATATGCCAATAAAGGAATTGACGCGGTAAATATAAGTAATATTCTTAATCACAAAAGGGTCCAGTCTTATATTCCACCATATTTCAAGTTAAAGACTACGCCTTGTATTTCCTACAAATATACATCGACCATTGCTTCCAAACTTTTCAATTACAAAAATACTTTACATGGCCTGGATATCGACTATCTAAAAAATAATCCCCTTTCGTGTTCATGTTCTTCTTCGCCCTATAACTATAGTCCTGCTGGACACGTTATTACAGGTGACGTAAATATAGTTCCTAATGAGGACCTTAAATCACTTATTTTAAAAGGTCCTAAATACAGGGAACCCCGATCCTTCAACTGGCGTCAGAATTTCATAAATATTATGGATTCTGTTGAAAATTACGCCAGACGATGGGCTAGATATGAAAAAGAAGACATTGACACTTTGTCAGAATGGATTAAATGTATCAGATCCATGTTAAAGTCACGTATTAAAAGATTGAGGGGCAAAATGAAAACCATCTATCCTTTTGTGTTCAATAAACCAGAAGTGAAAAAAAGAATTAGATAGATTACACGATCAATACGTACTGGTTCCTGCCGACAAAGCAGGTAACACATTGTCTTTGTTTGTAAGGCTCATTATATAAATTGCATTCTAGAAGAACTTGGATTTAATTCTACAAGTGGTAATCCTTCTTATACACATACTTCTCTTTCTAAGGAAGAAATTCTTCAAAATCATCTGTCAGTTTTGAATACTTTTAATATTCCACAGAGCCAAAATGAATTTGAACTACCTTATATATATTGGATTCTAAAACTTCATAAGAATCCTTACAAACAAAGATACATTGCGGGTTCCAGTAAATGTTCAACCAAGTCTCTTTCGTTACTTCTCACTAAAATATTGACAGTAGTGAAGGAAAAACTTCAAGAGTACTGTACAATTATATATTCAAGAAGTGGTGTAAATCAGATGTGGATACTTAAAAATTCAAAAGAACTTTTGGACAATTTGAAATCACAAGACTTTACAAAAATCAACAGTATAAAAACTTACGACTTTTCAACTTTATACACAACAATTCCCCACGACAAATTAAAATCCAGGCTTTTTGATATCATTGACAGCTGCTTCTTCAACAAAAATGGAACTCGTAAGTTTACTTACCTCGTCATTGGTCATTTGAAAAATTATTTTGTTAAAACAGATTCTGATTGCACACATAAGTACTCTGAAGTTGACATCAAGAAGATGCTTGAGTTTCTGATTGACAATATCTATGTGGTTTTTGGAGACCAGGTATTCCAACAATCTATTGGAATTCCCATGGGTACAAATTGCGCTCCGTTATTAGCAGACTTATTTTTATATTCATATGAAGCAGAATTTATGCAAAATCTTTTGCGTGAAAAGAAGAAAACACTTGCTGTGGCCTTCAACTCGACATTTAGATATATCGACGACGTATTGTCAATTAATAATGATAATTTCCATTCCTACGTCGACACGATATATCCTGGTGAGCTTGAGATAAAAGATACCACAGAGTCCGACACTTCTGCTTCATACTTGGATATTTTACTTGAAAAAGACACTAATGGTAATCTAACAACCAAGCTATATGATAGACGTGATGGCTTTAGCTTTTCTATCGTCAACTTCCCTTACTTGTGCAGCAGTGTACCTTCATCACCTGCATGCGGAGTGTTTATGTCTCAGTTGGTTCGATGCGCGGGGGCATGCTCTGCGTGTGGGCGGTTTCTTAGACGAGGTAAATTATTGGCAGGCGGGTTGATGGGGCGGGAGTATCAACAGTCTCGTTTAAAGTCATCATTTCGTAAGTTCTATGGTCGATACAATGACCTTGTCAGCAAATACAATTTGTCATTGAATGAGGTGCTGACTGACGTTTTTCATACCAATTGTTGGTCCATTGTTTGTGCACTGAATTGGCCACGGATTTTTTCCGTTATATTCTGATTATGACAGCGAGCGCGCGGCGGGTGTGGCCGGTCGGCGGGGGGTGCTCGCTCCTCCATGGCACCTGGTCCCACCTCTGATGTTTCGGAGGTCCGTGTTTGCTCTGCTCTTATTTGTATATTTGTTTAATGGACGTTGAGATTGAATACTGTTCGTTATTTCCATATCCTTAATGTACCTGTAAATGTTCACTTTGTACGTGCTGTAGAGACAGTTACGCATGCGAAGACAAAACGTATGGAATGTTTATGGCTATTGATAAATTTTAAACACTGATTCTATGTAAATATTTTTTGTTCATTTTCATTATTGCAGGGTTGCCACGTATAGGCAGATTAACCCGAAAGCAAATAGACCAAGAGATATTTCCATTTCCAATTGTTTTTTCTCTATGATAAACACTACAAAAGTGTTTCTTATTAATTTCATGATAATACCCTGTGGTATGTATATTTCTCTATTACTGAAAGGTCAGGTGTCAACCTGCATGTATATCACTGGCGTATAAATATAATCAAGAAAAAATAGATGTTTTAATTGTTTACTAAGTAATTTGATATGATAAATATTTTTTTAACAAACAAAATAAATAATTAATTATCTTCGGCTCGAAAGCAAGTCACTTGTGCAACGCTGTCCACTATGACCGAGGTTTCGCGAGTCCGAGAACACCGCTTCCGTAACAGTCACGTGGAGAAATTGACTTTGCCACATGGATCTGCACGTACTCTATCATCTGATACAGACATCGTCCCATAGTCATTACCATCCGACTTCTTAAGCAACACAACTTCTTCTGTTATTATAACATCCATACAAATCGGTTTCCTGACCATGCTGACCAGCTCCCGTTTAAGCAACATTGCATTCAATATGGCGGCGGAGAAGTGACATAGTGCTTATTTATATTCGTGCTTCCGACAACCTGAATCTAGGTCACATATATAATTAAAGTCAACAAGATTACTTTGATCATCATTTAAAATTCTTTTAATGACCTTTTTGTAATATTTTGTTGTACTATGTCTTATGAAAATATATTTTTTTATGTCCTTGAACTTATTCTGTTGCATCTGATCAATTTCATACCTGTATTTGATTTGTATTTTTAAGGAAGCTAATCATTCAAGTCGGTTTAGTGCTTGACTGGATCTTTCAGCAACAGCATCTTTCATCTTTGTTACTGCCTGGTTCCCTTGTACTTCTGCTATAAAATAAGTTTTAATGTATATAATTGTATGAGATTGATGAATAAATAAAGAGGAGAAAATGCAGTGGACCAGACCGGGATTTGAACCCAGGCCCCATGAATCTCCGGTCAGGTGATCTACCAACTGAGCTATCTGGCCACCGGCGATCGAACCCAGCTGACCGCCACATTCCTCCCTCCTTAAAGGTCTTTAGACCCCAACCCCGGCTCATCCCTGGCAGTTCTTTCACCTGTCAGTTCCAGGGCATGGCACAGCACAAAAGTAGTAGGAAAGGAGAAATGCACGACGAAAACTTGTGGCTGGAACGGGAATCGAACCCGGAACCCCTGTATCAGGTCCACCTTTATTGGGGTATTGTGCTGGACCTGTGGATCACTAGTCAGGTGTCTAACCACTGAGCTATCCAGGCTGATATCGATGGTCCATAAAGCCCGAAATTCTATACATGTATGTTTACTGTATTAAACTTTAAAGTGATTTGAATTTTGTTAAATGTTGAATGCAGCGAAATACTTCAAATACCAAAAATATAAGTATATGAACATCTTATCTTTGGGAAATAGATCTAAAACAGGTGATCCTATAGGTGACACACAACAGGTAAAACTTTACTTTAAACAAGAGGCCCACGGGCCTTATAGGTCACCTGAGCATTATGCAACAACTTTCCAGTTATTGAATTTGATTCATGTTTTAAGCCAGATGCTATATGACATTCACAATTTTGAAAGAGGCACCATTGATCATCATAACAATACACTTAGCAGTTGCTTAGCTTGGTTACTGAATACCCATACATAGGGTAGGGGAACAAAAGTGCATTCCAACTAATCAGTAGTGCCCCTAACACTGTGACATAAACCCCTGACCCTAGGTCCACACATTGCACAAATTTTAAAAAGGCATCAGATGACAAAGTTTGATAATCCTAGGCCTAGTAGTATTAAAGTTATGAGCCGGAAACAAAAAAGCTAACAGACAGACGGACGGACACGAAGCCTATAACATAATACGTCCCGTCTTAAGACGGGCATATAAAAAGCAGATTTCAAACAATAAATTCATTTTCAGTATATAAGTAGAGCCCCTACCCCACCCCTGACCCTGGGGCCTTGAAATTCACAAGTCTGCACGATTAGGACCCTTGCTCATCATAACTATAAAGGTAGTTCATCTGCTTTATATCCAGAGAAAGAGAATAAAATTTTCAAGATATAATGTATTTTCACTATATAGTCAATAGAGCTCCACCCCCCTAACACCAGAATCCCTGACCCTGGGGCCATTAAATTCATAATTTGAAAAGAGGCATTCTTGCTCATTATAACTATGTACTTAGTTTATTTAATTCCTAGGAGCAATGAAGAAGATTTTCAAAGAATTCATGTATTTTCAATATATAATCAATAGAGCCCCCCTCCCCAACACCAGAACCCTTGACCCTGGGGCCATAAAATTCACAATCTTGGTTGAAGCACTCTTGCTCATCATAACTATGCACTTAGTTAGTTTATTCAATACCTAGGAGCAGAGAAGAAGATTTTCAAAGAAATCATGTATTTTCACTATATAATTAATAACTCCCCCCCTAACACCAGAACCCTTGACCCTGGGGCCATAAAATTCACAATTTTGGTAGAAGCACTCTTGCTCATCATAACTATGCACTTATTTAGTATATTTGATACCCAGGGGCAGAGAAGAAGATTTTAAAAGAAATCATGTATTTTTACTATATAATCTATAGAGCCCCGCCCTAACACCAGAACCCCTGACCCTGGGGCCATAAAATTCACAATTTTGGTAGAGGCACTCTTGCTCATCATTACTATGTACTTAGTTCATTTATTTAATACCCAGGAGTAGAGAAGAAGATTTTCAAAGAAATAATGCATTTTCACTATATACTTATTTAGCCCCGCCCTAGCACTAGAACCCCTGACCCCAGGGCCATGAATTTCACAATTTTGGTAGAGGACT
>PRKT01000768.1:14180-35938 GCA_003671525.1 Saccostrea glomerata
AAATTGTTCATACGTAGAGCATGCTCTTGCGTATCGAATCAACTGAGATATAAATACTCCGTATGCAGGTGATGAAGGTATATTGCTGCATAAGTAAGGGAAGTTGACGATAGAAAAGTTAAAGTCATCACGTTTATCATATAGCTTGGTTGTTAGATTACCATTTGAGTCTTTTTCAAGTAAAATATCCAAGTATGAAGCAGATGTGTTGGACTCTGTGGTATCTTTTATCTCAAGCTCACCAGTAACTACTAAACTTTTCCTCAAAAGCTTTGTATAAACCAGAATTATGCTAACCTTCATACACAGTTCCTCATTTTATGTACCCGGAAGTGAAAATTATCGTAGAATCTCGCGAGTCACGTGACGAGACTTACAGACCCTATTAAAACTGGAATGACATTTGTCTGTTTTTCCCTGATATATCACCTGAGGCGGGATCATTTCACCTGCCAAAGTGCACCCGAGTAGAACGGTGATCTATAAGAAAATAATACCGCTACTGTACAAAGAGAAGTTACCCGATAATTACATTTTTGTTTTCTTTTAATGATTATTGTTGAAATAGACAGTAAAATGATTATAAAAACTTACCTATCGTTTGTCCTCAAGACCAATTATCTGAACTTGTTTAGCCCCACTTTTCTCCAAGGTATAATCCCCGACAGGAATTATTTTGACATTTGTTTGGTCAAAGTTAATAATAAGCTTAGGGGGGAATTCATTTTCTCTGACAAGCTTTGAAATTTCACCCAAAAACTCCATCCTTATAAAGTCAAAATCATTCGGAACTTTCCTGGCAGCTTTTTCGATGACATTTTTTTGTAAAGATTTTGTAAAATGTCTTGCAGCTACAGCTACACCGTGATCAACCGCATATCTAGCCATTTTAGCTCGCTGGGCGCTGTCATAGGAGTTATAGATTCCTCGTTTTCTCTTTGCTGAAGGGCTTGGGGTGGAATTCGATATTTCCGTATTTGCTGCTGCAATTATCATGATTATATGTGAATCATGTTGAGATTTTGCAGATCGTGGAGAAGGCGGTGGCACTTCATTTACTTTTTTCAGCCAGTTCCGTAACATGATTGTTTGAAAATGTTTGGGACAAAGATATTCAGATATTTAAGTAACCAAAGCGTGACCTGAGCGTATGATCAGTACTCAGTAGAGTAAAAGCTCTCGGTTTAATTTTCAGGGGAGTGGATCTTGAATTTTATTACAACTGATTAAGAAACCTCTAAATTAAATACAGACTATTAAGAATTCCGCTAATTCAAATATCCGCCAACATGTTGAAAATCCAATTTCCGCCAAATATCGTACACGCTAAATATAATACGTTTACAGTATTTTTCGAGATAAATAAATCGACTAAATACTACATATATTTTAATGATCCTTTTGTGGATAATTCGAGGTCTTAATAAATCGAAAGAAAAATGCATTGTATATTTTTTGTCTTTCATTGTACATTTTGACGTCGCGCACAGAATTGGGGCATATTTTGTAACGTCAAAATATACCTCTCTGACGTTATTGCATATGCCGTTTATACGTAAAAACGTCAAAAATTCAAGGCGTAACAAATCAGACTAGACATTCAATTTTTGTTCGTGTTTCGTTAAAATTTCTTACTTATGATTGTTTCTTTAAGTACAAAATTTTATCCATTTGCACATTTCAAAAATAATATTTTATCTGTTAAAAGTTGTTCCAGCAAATAAAGAATACAGCTCATATTGGTGTTATACGCCCGGTTAAATATCAAAATACGCATATTTGTGTCGTAGTAACAAAACCGACTAGACATCAAAATCGCTCTTTTAATCTCTCCTACTTCTTGCTTAAATCTTTTAAAAGAAAAAAATGACTACTTCTTGATTTGCACATTTCATTTATCAACTTAGTTTTACAAAAAGAACCTTTTACATAGTAAAATATCTTATCAAACATTTTATCTTTTCTTGTAACTTGTCAGGATTACGGCATATTACGGAATACTTCCTATTTTAAAAACAGTAGGAAAAGTCCGTAAATTAGAAATTTATTAATGAATTTTTTTGCGACATCATCACAGGAAGCCTTAGAAGCTTGATACACATTGCCAGAAAAATTCATATAGTCAAAACGATAAAATGAACAAAAATACCAACGCCCGTAGTTTACAGTGTTACAAGTTACGCGATTTCAAACCCCAATACTATGCGCTACGTCTTTATGTTTTAAACGTAATTGTAAAAATAATTATGGTTGAAAGTGGGCATTGAGATTTATTTTTTTTTCTTTATGATTTTAACTTGCCCTGGAATTTTGGAGGTTAAACAAAAGAAATGGGGTATGGATAAATTAATCATTATCAAAGAAAAATTTGTACTCTATATTGAATTTATTTAGATAATTAATGGTTCCAATATGAGAAATTGATGGTCACGGTTCCAAATCAAAAACTCAAGAAAATGAAATTCAAAATAAATGGTTTGCATGTAGGTGGCAAAGGAGTTACAGTTATAAAAAATGACGACGAGTCCATCCTGTGAAAACAGTTTGTTCAAGATCTGATCAGGCAAATAATTACCAGCAGAATAGAGAAGACGTTGAAATGAACAGACCTAGAGAGTTGAAGTCGGATGGATTGCTTCCAATTTGGCACCAGTTCCAAGACCTCAACAAGAAATATTGAAGCTACTCAAATCTCTAGATTTGAAAATCTAATGATTGATTTTTTCACTTATGGAGAGACGTCACTGTATGCCGATGAAGGGCTTCGAATTTCGATCCATACTCGGTTACAGGTAATGTTAAGTATACGTAGCAAGCATTGATTTATTGAGAGCAGAACACAACCACTATTCTAATTCTCCTTAAGAATGCCTATATTTCACCAAGATTGCTGTCTGTTTGGAAGGTTTATAAGATAAGGTTGAAGTTATAAAATTATTAAAATAGGCCTTTTGTATTTAAAGGATTAATTACTAGAAATATAAGAAATATTTATCAAAACAAATTAAAAGCAGATATAATAAAGTTTACAAATTCATTATTTAAAAAAAAATCATTGTTTATTTTTAAAATGTAGGTAAATTCACACCAAGACAACATTACCGAAAGTTGTCAATATTCTTGTTTAATTATGTTAATATCAACGACTAGCTCCTCGAGGGATGCAATATAATTACCAACAACCAGTATCCAGAAAGATTTCTTCAAGATGCACTGAACAATTTTATATTTCACTTCAATAATGATTTAGCATATTTAAAGCTCTAAAGACTAAGGAGTCAGTTAACCGAATCGAACTGGAGAACTGCCTTTCAGCATGCTACTACTGAGGTGTTTTGGAGGATGATACGAATCTTCTTATTTTTTCAGTAGTAGAGGTTTCATCATGTCCAGTTTAACAATTATGGTCATCTGCTGTTTGATGCCCCAAATCTTTGCTATGAATGCATTAATTGGAAATGTGGGTGTTTACCTCGAAGACCATGGAACAATTGTAACAACAGGGGCCCATAAGAATCACAGGTTTGTGTTGGCTATCCCTACGGATACTGATTCAATTCTTTGCCTGGGAAAAGGAATTGGAATGAAGGAGATGTGCATCAAGAAGAAGAAACATCCATTACGAGCAGTGATAGGGTTTTTTAGAAAATGATATAAATAATGAAATTAACAAATTAACTTCTTTTATTTCTGTGAATGTAACTGTGATCATATTTTATTAGAATGTTCCGATTTTACACCTATTCCAGGTAGACTTTTTGGTAATGCAAAAACATACATGAACTTTTTAATTTTAATATACATGCAATTTTAGAATATTTATAGAAACCTGATTTTAACAATAAAATATAGAAATGATTAGAGCATTTTTATGAGATATATTTAGATCATTTTATTTTTAACATTTACATATTTAGAATAGTTTACATATTTTTAAATTTAAAGTCCGTCGGATGGGACATTAAATGGTGCCCCGTGTCAGGGATAACAACCCCTTTGGCACGTAATTTAAAGAGAGGGTATATATATACTGATGTTCTAATTTTCAATCGGCAGTGGACAACATAGCTAAAAAAGCAGCAGAGAACCACAACAACATGCACCTTTTAATAGGGACATAAGCTTTTATAGACGCCAGGGATCTGTCATTGCCCGGTACCTTCGAACAAAGAATCAATTATGGGTAACTATAAAATTTCCGTAAGACCAAATTCAAGGGACAACTTGTAAAAGTAAAAACATTTCCAGTTCCAGTTTGAAATTAATATGCCTGATTACATAGTAGTAAAAACAGCTCTCAAACACCCATTATGCCTTAATATAAGTACTCTTACTGATTTAGTGCAAGAATGCCAGACAATAGGAACTAAATAGGCAATGTCGGTCAACTCAAAGTTTCAGAAACATAGATAAACCATCGTGCATTTCAGCTATATTGAAAGGTAATGTAACTCTCATCTACCGAAACTGCGATTTTCACTTTTTAAAGGACACCTAAGGTACGTCAGCCTCTCCTGCCCCTATCAGGTAATGCAATATTGGTAATAATCAGAACTGATTTACAATTAATAATGCAAGAAGGTAATTCCTGGTTGCCATTACTATAAGATAAAGGTACCGTGCAGTTGCATAGTTAGGGAAAATAACATAGAATTTATGACTTCGTCTCCAGAGGAATGTGAGAGTAAAATAGACGGAATAGGACAGAATAACAACAATTCATAAATCTGATTATGGTAAGGAGTGTTTTAGATGATGCTTAAAAAACTTTGAAAGCCAATCAACATACTGAACTTGCATCCCGTTTACCTAACTTTAATTTCTGGACATAGCTTATTCAAACGTTTTGGCTCAGGAAAAAGGGAATAATTTTCAAATGAACAACTTGGAACTCAAGGTAACAAATAATGCACGAATTTTCAAAAGTCCTGGAGATCCAATTTTATCTTGTGATATCCAAGTACCGGTAGACTATTCAAGCATTTCATTTATTTAATCTATCATATGCTGTGTCCTTGTATCATTGGCAGACGTAATATTTCTGTATTGTTTGTTTTGCAAACAAAAAAAAAACTGTTCAAAATGTTCAGGTGTACAAGAAAAGAGAGATGTTGAAGAAAGGAGGACAGGTTGTATCATAATGGTTTTCCTGGGAAATCAAATAAGTGTTTTTCAATACATAAAGTGAGTTGTTTTCCACTATGAAGTTTCAAATAAAAATTGCAAGCTTTCAATTCCCGTATTAAAAATTTGTGCTTTTAATTTCAGATTAACTGGAGGGTATTGACTTGAAGAACAGGGAAATTCAATGAACTACATCACTTTCTTTTGAACCAATTGTAAAATAACACTTTCTGTTTAGAACCTGTTCTGTTCTTAAAGTTTCATTATACAGGTCTAGACGATTTCTAAATATGGTAGTCAAAAAAGATAACTGTGAAATGCTATTAATACAAAATAAAACAAGGTAAGATATCGGGATAAAAGGCATTCATGTACATATGCAATTTTCTCCACCTTTTAAGCCTTTCCCTATATCCATTGAAAGTCTGCATAGCTGCTCTTGTTTTGTATATTTGTTTAATGGACGTTGAGATTGAATACTGTTCGTTATTTCCATATCCTTATTAGTATTCGTCGCTCATGAAACCCGTGATAAGTTAAAATTGTACGTGTATAGCCCATACGAAAACATTTATGTGATTTGATCTAAACACATACAATTAAAGTAAATATCGATGAAAATTGGATGGATAAGCAAAATTATATCTACCAACATATAATGTATTCTGGTAAATAAGGATATGGAAATAACGAACAGTATTCAATCTCAACGCTAAATGTTATAATTGAACTTGATAGGAACTTGCTGGTGCGATCTTTACCTGCGTACTAAACCATTACATTCTATCATACATAATTTTTTTACCAAAAAAAAATGTCAAGGTTGATCACGGTAAAAATGTGGGGAATACTTTATTTTTCAAAAATTTTCAATTTACTTCTACAGATGTTTTGTTGAAAAAATCTTTATGAGGAAAAAAACAGAAGCACGTGTTATCTTTTTGTTCTTTTAAAATATGCTTTGGGGTGTGTAAAAATGCTGTTGTCTGATTGGACAGAAAAATAACTACGTATACTTGATGTCCATTTATAGCAACTTTCGGTATCGTTGTTGACTTCCATATTTAGAAATCGTCCAGACCTGTTATATGTATATCATCAAGTGTATTTTTTACTCTTCCTGTTTTAAGACATGTCTTGTTCTCAAACATTATTTGTACATCATAAAGTATTTAAAAGCGTGATTCCCTATTCCCTAGTATGTAAATTATTGTAATGATTTGAAATTGATTTTTGAATATCGCTAAAAGCATAAATAAAAATAACTTTCTATAATTTCTGTCTTGGTATAATGTATGAGCAAAAAAAAAAACCCTTTATATCCTTTTTCCGAATACTAATTATGCAGGTTGTTTCATAATATATGTTACATTTTGACTCTTTAATTTGACAAACAGAAGAAAAAGATATTGATAAGTCTTTTATAAAGGCTAGACAAATGCTCCTTGAAAATCAGTCAAAAGATGATTCTGCTGAAGATGTATCATATAAAACCACCAGGGATAGCGAAGAAATCGCCAACCACACGGATGTCAGCAGTGTATCAGAAACTGAGCGCCATGAATACAGTCCCAGAACAAAAAAATTATCCAACAAGAAGCATGTACCATAATTTTGTTGATTTCATGGAATCAATGCCAAAACTTGTCATCTACCTCAAGTATCTTTCGAAATTCCTTGCATATTTTATAAGTGGTTCTGACCCTTACCAAAAAGACATGCCACAACGAAAACGACTAAAAGTTTAACAAACCATATCCAGAACATTGTCGGCAAGAGTATCTCAAAGGATGCTTTAGTCCAATACAGGATGAAGATCCTCACTGCCCCTCCACCATTACTGCCACAACAGATTGCTGGGCTTCTTCAGGCCACAGCAAGAAAGGTAATGGATGAAATTAAAAAGGTAGGTCATTAAATAGCGCTACCTTTTTCGATTTCATCTATTACCTTTCTTGCTGTGACCTGAAGAACGATGACACGCTCAGCAATTAAAAAGATACAAAATTGCTTTACTCAACAGGTACGTGGTTGTGAGATCTGTTTGCGGCAAGGACATCGGCTAGGAGTGGTAGAGCACTTGAAACTTTAAACCTACATTGCAGCATTCCAGAACAAGGACACCAGCCGAATGATAATGGGACAAAGGATTCTTATTGTTCCAGTCCATGAGCATAAGACCGCTGATAAATTCCTTGCCAAGATCATCCTTAATCTTTTCCTGCAGCAGATATTTATGGAGAAGTACCTGCGACTGGTAAGGTGCAAGATCGTTGGTTAAACTAGGAGCACGAGTGATAATGTCCTGCAAAATTCCGGAGATCCTTTCCGGAAAGTCTGTGATGGAATTAGAGCATTGCATGAACAGCATAAGTTAGGTAAAGAGGACTGTATAACTGCTTCAGATGCTAGAGGGGTTGTTGAATCTTTTAATAATGCAAAGTCAGGTGAGGACCAAAAGGGCATTTCCAACTTCCTGTGCCATTCAGAGGACACTGGGGACAAGGTGTTCAACTACATCGACTACGACAAACCCCTTCGTTTCTTCTATTAAATATACAACGAGGAAGAGCCTTCTGCCAACGGAAGACAGCCTTCTGCCACTGCAGGCTTTGACTAGGTCGAAATTGGCTCCTGGGAGACAGCGGCTACCCCCTCCTACCCTGGCTGATGAATCCCATTCTGGTTCCTCAGACGAGACAGGATGAGAAGTTCAATAAGAGCTACATCAAGACAGAAAGGAAGTGCAAACACCACGAAAGGAAAAAAAACAGGCAGAAGAAAAAGACAACTCTCAGCATTTTGTAAAATTTGATATTACAGACTTTCTTGATTTGAAATTAAACTTTACTATGAAATCAGTCAAAACGAATGAAAATTGTTTTTATATTATGTTTATAATATAGAAGTATATTTTTTAAAAAGTTTATAAAGAGTTAAAGATGTCACACGGATATATCATGTATATTGGTGTAAATCAAACTCATTGAATAACATAAGTTAACAATGATTGTGACAAAATGACCGTGGACGAAACAATCTGTAATCAAAATACCCATAGCCTAGGGAAAAAACGTGACTTCCGCCTCTCTGTGTGGACTAGGCAAGGTCTCGGGCGTCTGTGTTCATCATGTTCAAGATTAGAATAAGGTTATTTAATTTTTTTTATTGATGTAATATGATTAATATCCAGCCAAATACACACGGGAATCATTGTATCAGTTAATAGTTAAATGTATTGACAGTTAGAATTTTCTCTACACTACTATCCCTGAGGAACATATATCGGTGGTAATATTAGCATTCAATATACAAAACTTTCATAACAAGACTAGTACAATTTAACAGGAACTTAAGAGTGACTAAAATAGGTAGTAAAACTTAGTCTTAGGGAAAACCCTGGATCATAGATCCATAGATGGATAGATAGATAGACAGACAGACAGGCAGACAGAGAGAGAGCCATTGAGATTTATATATTATTATTTCATATTTAGGGTACAAGCAGAAATGATGGACCACATCATTGGTCAAAGGATGAGAAAAATTCCATTGAGCGCCAGTTTTCTGAATATTTCAAATCTGGACATACCGGTACACCTGGTCGATTAGCATGCTTAAATGCAAGAACCAATACTCTCAAAACGTGACTGGTCTAAAATAAAGCATACTGTTAGAAATATGATCATTTCACAAAAAAAGAAACAATACAAGGCTTAAATATTTCATATCAGATATCTTATTTCATAATTGTATGTTAAAATTAAATTAGACATGTGAAAAAGAGGACATTATTCCTTGTCTCCTACATTTCTTAGCTTGCATACATATTTGTTTGGTTTGTTTATTAACCACTAGCTACTTTTCAACAAAACATTTTGACATCTGCCAGTTAAGCCATCATTAGTGCTAAATACTTGTAGATTAAACTCATCCCATTTAAACAAAAAAATATTTCAATATATATTAGCTATGATCAGGAACGAGCATTTTGTTAATTTGCTTATTCTATAAATTAAGTGTTTCCATTTTTTTCTGTGATATCTGATACATTTAAATTATTCTTGTGACTTTTATATTAAAAACCTATAATGCTCCGTTAGAGTGGTTTTTAAATTGCCTGTTAAAATATGAAAAAATATAAAGAAGCCTTCTTTGTTGAACATCATAAAACCTATGAACAAACCCACCGTATACAACGGGTAACGCGGGGGAGTCGCTCAAAAGTATGGGGGAGTCGTTTTCAACGTAACCGTTACTGTCTGAGGAGAAAATGTCTTAATTATGAATTTTTATAAAGTCTAGTCAAGTTTAAGTTGTTGCAATTAAAAGATAAACGATTTATTTTGCTGTTTTAACTGTGAGAATCCTTACGCAAGCCGCAAATAGTCCAAATCAAACATGTTTTTACCATCCGATCAACGTAAATATGAAAACTGTCAAATAGTTTCGAAGTGTTTGAGAAAACTAGACGTATATGACAGCCGGACAAATGACCAAAATAAAGCTTAACTATTGCCATCTTCCGTGGGATATTTGTTATTTGTAAATACATCTTATAAATACCGAAAAAAGACGTGACCCACATCTCTTCCGACTCCGAAGCGGTGAAAATCTACTCCCCCATACGTTGAAAACGACTCCCCCATACTTTTGAGCGACTCCCCCGCGTTACCCGTTGTATACGGTGAAACCATTATTTTGATCATAGCCCTCATTATTTCAAAGATGATCAGTCTGAAATTATAACTTAATTATAAAAAGTGACCTTGAGAATATTTATGAAGATACTTTCATGTAACAATTAAAAGGCCCACACATTTCGACTTTACAACCACCAGCTGTCACCCCAACCTAAAAAACAACTAACCTGGGACCATCTATTTCAAAATATTAGAAAGTACTTTATCAAAATTGTATTTCATCATTATAATTGGTTGATAAATACAAAAGAGCAGATTTCAAAGTATTAATATATTTTCCAAGTCATCCACCCTGGTAATCCACTGATTATTGAGAAAAATTAAAAAAAAAATGTGAAAACTTTACAGACAGATCATTGACAACAGAGGATCAGAAAACATTAATGACCATATTAAAAAAAAATTATTATTTCAAAAAAAATACCCTGAACATTAAAAGGGAACAAAAAATGAACTTGAATTGAAAAAAAGACTGTCTGCCGAGTGATATCAGAAAGAGCAATACACATAGTTGTCTAAAACAAAGTGTATCAAACACTATATAGCTATTTTGCTCCCAAAGTGCTAGCTGTCTCAAACTTTTCACAAAAATGATATGGAAAGTGGTTGTTTAATAGTACAGCTGGGACACTGAAGTGAATTCTTTCCTACAAATATGGCAAATCGACCCTCCCTCTGTTAGTTCTGTGGCACATACGAAACAGAGAATGTGTCCACTATTAAGAAATGCATCCGAGAACCGGTCTTAGCAAATTGTGCATGTCGGGATCCTATGCATTCGCAAACTCTGAAATACAAAGCATAAATCATCTATTATATGAGTGAAATAATTATCATAACAGCGATCCCTACTTAAGTCAAATTCCAAATATTTGTAAGTATTATAAATGCAACTGACCCACCCCTAAACAAGTTTTGGAATTTGGAGAATTCCCCTCTTTTTGTACTTGTAAAAGATTTTTCCCAATAATTTTTCAATGGTCCTTAAAGATAAATTAATTAAGTGATTACCTGCTCTGAATAAGATATTTTTAAATGACCCCAACCTATTTATTTAGATAATCTTTTTGCTTAGACAGAATGCTTCTGTCTTTTGAATGCAAGTTCTTTTTTCCATATATTACTAAGGGTACATGCAAAATGAACATGACTTTAAAAATCATTATGTCAACATTATACAATTAATTACCCCTTGTGAGGTCAACATGGTGAAATAAGGACCCGATACCTGGCCCACGAGGTGACCTGTCCTGACCGAGGCCGCGTAGCCGAGTGGGCCAGGTCGAGGGTCCTTATTTCACCATGTTGATCTCACAACGGGGTAATTAATTGTTTTTTTTTATTCCGATATATATTGAAAAGTTTGAATTTCTAACCATTATCAATTCTATCTTTGATCGGGATCGGGATTCGCTACAGTCCGGATAACGAAGTTGTTTACATTGACGTCTGCAAATCGTGTAAGTTTTTGCATCATGATTTACTGATTAAAACAATATTAAGTTGATCGCGACATACATTGTTATAACTAACGATTACTTTTCCTCTACACAGTCAAAATCTAACAAAGAATTCAACTCTTTAAAGAGCCGCCTCTACTTTCTATTGAACTGATATGTTGAAACGATATAGTCATAATATTGTACCGTAACGATAAAATTTAACCGTATTCTGTATGGTAATCATAATGCAAAACAGACCATGCACAATTTTAAAAACATGTTTTTTCCGAATAATTATCATTTTATGCATTAACTTTACTCAAAAACGAATTTTTGATTAAGCGGTCATTTTTAGCGGTCATTAAAAATAATCCCACGTGCAATGATTCCTAGGTCAGTGTTGCTGTAAACGGTACCATTTGGAGTCATTGTTGTGTTTTAAAGTTTTCTTACCAGCCAATCAAATTTGAGTATTATCAATAGAGGTATAATAAAACTCAAACAAATATAAATATATGAATATTGAAGAAGAAAAAAACTTACAACCGGAGAGTCATTCGAGTAAGGGTTTGTCTCGAACATTTGGTTTGTGTTGGTAACTAATCCTGCCTCATTTGTGTTGGTAGCTAGGCCAACCTCGTTTGTATTGATGACTAGACCTGCCTCATTTGTATTGGTAACTAGGACTGTCTCATTTGTATTGATAACTAGGACTGCCTCATTTGTGGTGGTTACTAGGCCAGCCTCATTTGTATTGGTGACTAGGCCTGCCTCATTTGTATTGGTAACTAGGACTGCCTCATTTGTGGTGGTAACTAGGCCAGCCTCGTTTGTGTTGGTAACCAAGTCTGCCTCATTTGTATTGGTGACTAGGCCTGCCTCATTTGTGTTGGTAATTAGGTCTGTCCCATTTGTAATGGTAATTAGGTCTGTCCCCTTTGTGTTGGTAAGAGTTCCGGCATTAGCGGTGTTGCTATCTGTTTCTATAGAAGTAGCATTGCCAGTTGTCTCTACAGAAACAGTGCTTTGTGCAGGACTTTGTTCTGCATTGTTTGACTGAGGAGTACTTGGGGTGCTGTATATCAAGTCTGGGAGGTCAAAATCTTCAGAAGAATCATCAGATAGTAATTGAATGAAGGAAGGTAGCTGTACGTACAATGTTAACAGATATATTAATCAAATTTTTTTTCGAGTTTTTTTCCGAGTAACAATTTTTTTTATACCCCCATAATCAATTATTTGGGGATGTGTAGTCTTCTGCCCAGGTCCATCCGTCTGTCTAGCTGTCTGTCTGTCTATCTGTTTGTCCACAAAAATGTTAACCTTGCATGCCCATAACTATTAAATGTTTAATAATAACTATTAAATGGGTGGAGCTAAGACTTTCACATTGCACACATGTATTGATTGTGACAAGTCCTATCCTTGGGTACCACCAAATATGACCTTTTGACCTTATCATTTGACCCACTTTTACACAAAAATTCTATTAATTACTTTTGCAATAACTTTTCATACATAACATATATATTCTTTTTAACAAGGCCTTTTATTTCATACTGGTCAACAACTTCATTGGATCCAAAGAACTTTTGACCATGGAGTTTAACCTACTTTTTAAAAGCTTTAACCTTTTTTAGGTCACCTGAGTAAACTCAGGTGACCTATTGCCGTCCGTCGTCGTGCGTCGTCCGTCGTGTGTTAACATTTGAACATTTTCAGCTTTTTTCTGCAACCACTGCACCAATTTCAACCAAATTTGGCACAAAACATCTATGGGCGAAGGGGAACACAAAAATTGTGAATTCCATGATCCCTGCCCCCCTAAGGCCTGAGGTGTGGGGCCAAAACAACTAAAATTAATGCAATCTTTAAAAATCTTCTTCTTTACTCCTGGACATCAAGCAGTCAAACTGTTTGCATGATTGTAATCAGCATTGAGTCCTCTACCAAAATTGTGACATTCATGGCCCTGGGGTCAGGGATTCTAGTGTTAGGGTGGGGCTAAATAAGTATATAGGGAAAATGCATTAATTTTTTGAAAATCTTCTTCTCTGCTCCTGGGTATTAAATAAACCAACTAAGTACATAGTTATTATGAGCAAGAGTGCCTCTACCTAAATTGTGAAATTTATGGCCCCATGATCAGGGGTTCTGGTGTTAGGGTGGGGCTCTATAGAGTATATATAGTGAAAATACATAAATTCTCTGAAAATCTTCTTCTCTGTTCCTGGTTATTAAATAAACTAACCAAGTATATAGTTATGATGAGCAAGAGTGTCTCAGCCAAAATTGTGAATTTTATGGCCCCAGGGTCAAGGGTTCTGGTGTTTGGGGGAGGGTGGGGCTCTAATGATTATATACATGAATTCTTTGAAAATCTTCTTCTCTGCTCCTAGGTATTGAATAAACTAACTAAGTGCATAGTTATGATAAGCAAGAGTACCTCAACAAGAATTGTGAATTTTATGGTTACAGGGTCAGGGGTTCTTTTTTTCTGGCGGGGCTCTATAGATTTTATAGTAAAAATAGGTGAATTTTTTGAAAGTCTTCTTCTCTGCTCCTAGGTATTGAATAAACTTACTAAGTGTATAGTTATGTTAAGCAAAAGTGCTTTTACCAAAATTGTGAATTTTATGGCCCCAGGTTCAAGGCTTCTGGGGGGTTGGGGGGGTTCTATTGATTATACAGTGAAAATACATGAATTCTTTGAAAATCTTCTTCTTTGCTCCTGGGTATTAATTAAACCAACTTAGTACATAGTTTTGATGAGCAAGAGTACTTCTACCAAAATTGTGAATTCTATGGTCCCAGGGTCAGGGGTTCTGGTGTTAAGGTGGGGCTCTATTGATTATATAGTGAAAATATGTGAATTCTTTGAAAATCTTCTCTGCTCCTAGGAATTAAATAAACCAACTAAGTTTAATTTTATGAGGAGGAAGAATGAATCTTCAAAAATTATAAATTTGTGGCCCCAGGGTCAGGGGTTCTGATGTTAAAGGCAGGGCTCTATTGATTATATTGTGAAAATACATTAAATCTTTGAATATATTCTTCTCTGTCTCTGGGTATGAAGCAGATGAACTACCTATATAGTCATGATGAGCAAGGGCCCTTATCTTGCAGAATTGTGAATTTCAAGGACCCTGGGTCAGGGGTGGGGGGCTCTACTGCTTATATACTGAAAATGAATTTATTGTTTGAAATCTGCTCCTTTGTATTTATAAAACATTAATTTTTTTTTTTGATAGGTAATTTTAAGAGGGCCTTTTTAAAATTGTGCAATGTGTGGACCTAGGGTCAGGGGTTTATGTCACAGTGCACTACTGATTATTGCTGAATATTCCTGATAAGTTGGAATGCATTTTTGTTCCCCGACCCTGCATATGGGTATTCAGTAACCAAACTAAGCAACTTTTACGTGTTCTGTTATGATGATCAATGGTGCCTTTTTCAAAATTGTGAATGCCATATATCATCTGGCTTATGGGAAGGATATGGAAATAACGAACAGCATTCAATCTCAACGTCCACCCAACAAACATACAAAACAAGAGCAGAGCAAACACGGACCTCCGAAACATCAAAGGTGGGATCAGGTGCCATGGAGGAGTGAGCATCCCCTGCCGACCAGTCACACCCGGCCGTGTGCTCGTTGTCATAATGTGGTGACGCACAATCCGGAAATTTTCATTCCGTTTTTGTTTGCTTTAATTTTAATGTAATCGGAAGTTTGTAGATCGTTAAGAAAACGTTAGAAGCATGCTGCTGTAAAAATGTACCTCATATTTTTATAGAATTTAGGAGTTTTGGCCCTGCACACAGTAAGTGTACCTGTATGAATTACTACTGTTATTATGAATATTGTAATTTTTTACTGTTTAAAACCTTATTTAAGAAATTCTATTGCTCGAACATAATGTAAACAAACCTGGAAATTATTTCATAGAACTTAGGTCATGTTTTGCTATAAATACACTGTATATTCGTAAAGTTACTAGCATTTATTTGAAAATTTGTTGATCATAATTGAATTTGTCATGTACATCAGTAAGATTTATATTGTACAATCTGTTTTCTTATATTGTTTACAGTTTTGTACCCTCTCCGGGGGTGTTGGAGCGCAATAAAAATTGCACAGTACAAAATCTAGGTGCCAAGCTTAATCAGAATGGAAGATGGAAAACCTTCCACGGAAATGGAGCAGCAGCAAGCACTTGCAGAAAAGGCGGAACAGACTTATGAAAGGAAAGTAGAAAAATACAAAGACAGGCGAAGTGTAAAATCTAAGCGCTCAAAGTTATCCAAACTATCGAATCTGACCAGTGTAAGCTCATTATACCTTAAACAGAAAACCAAGGTTGAAGAAGCTCGTGTCAAATTGAAATACGCAAAAGAAGAAGCAGAATTATTGAAAGAAAAGGCTGCACTGGAAGCTAGGATGTCTATTCTGGACAAAGAAAGACAGTATGAGGAGTGCACTCAAGGATTAAATGCTTTGAATGAATGCATTGACTTGGCATCGAGTGAAGAAGAGGAGGAGCCTGATGAGAATGAATTAACAGACACTCGAGAGTCCCGTGTAAAGCAGTACGTTGAAGAACAAAATCAGATATCACGTTCATGTAGCTCGCCACTTGAAACTCAAGAACCTGCTTATGACAGTGACCATTATGGAACTCGAGTTACACCATTAAACACGTTGAACGCGGAATCTCCTCCATTCATTCCAAGACAAGGAAATATGTGTGAAGAATTCTCTAAATTCATGGTGAAGAAGGACATGCTTTTGAAGAGGATTCATGAATTCGACGACAGACCAGAATTCTTTGGCTCATGGAAAACAACGTTTGTGAGTGTAGTAAAAGAACTGAATGTCTTTTCCAAAGATCGCAAGCAAGGAAGTGAAAAAACTATATGAACTTGTGGACATCGTGGTGGAAATTGATTCTTTAAAGAAAGATGAACAGTATTGTGGTTTCTTTGCTTCATATGACTCTTCAGCTGGAGTTAACTTAATTGTCAATAAACTTCCCTATCAGTTACAGGAAAAGTGGACCAATGAGGCAAGCAGATACAAAGAGCAACACAACCTGGCTTTTCCATCATTCCACATATTTTCACAATTTCTGGAAAAGATGGCAAGAGTAAACAAGAGGCCCAAGGGCCTTGAATCGCTCTTCTGATAAATTGTACAACCTATCACTTGTGTTTGAAGCCTCTAACCCTAGGTATCCTGAGACCAAAGTTGCACTACCTGACAAAGTTTGATGATTCTTAGCCAATAAGGACTACTTCTTGGTCTACATTCTTGGAAAACCCCAAATGCATCAACTTACACAGTTTAATTATTCTAAGCCATTAATACCTAAAATACTTAAGTATAGCCATAAAAAGTTGAAAGTAGGTCACTGTAACCTACTTTTTGGATAATTCTCTGAAAACCCAAGATGCATCAAATGACAAAGTTTGATGATTCTAAGCCAATAAGTACCAGAGATACATACTTAAATATAGCCATAAAATGTTGAAAGTAGGTCACCGTGACCTACATTTTTGTCTACATTATTCAGAGTCCAAATATGCATCTGCTGACTAAGTTTGATGATTCTAAGCCGATAAATACCTACGATACTTAAATATAGCCATAAAATGTCGAAAGTAGGTCACTGTGACCTAATTTTTGGTCATCACTCTCCGAATACCCAAGATGCATCAACTCACAAAGTTTGATGATTCTAAGCCAATAAATACCAAAGATACTGAAATATAGCCATAAAATGTCAAAAGTAGGTCACTGTAACCTACTTTTTGGTCGATATTCTCCGAAAACCCAAGATGCATCAAATGACAAAGTTTGATGATTCTAAGCCAATAAATACCCAAGATACTTAAATATAGCCATAAAATGTAGAAATTAGGTCACTGTGACCTAATTTTTGGTCGACACTCTCCAAAAACCCAAGATGCATCAACTGACAAAGTTGGATGATTCTAAGCCAATAAGTACCGGAGATACTTAGATATAGCCATAAAATGTCAAAAGTAGGTCACCGTGACCTAATTTTTGATCGTCACTCTCCGAAAACCCAAGATGCATCAACTCACAAAGTTTGATGATTCTAAGCCAATAAATACCTAAGATACTTAAATATAGCCATGAAATGTCAAAAGTAGGTCACTGTGACCTACATTTTGGTCGACATTTTTCAGAGTCCCAAGATGCATCTCCTGACCAAGTTTGATGATTGTAGGTCTGAAGGTAATCAAAAAATGCCTTTTAAACAATTTGAAAACATATGCCTGCAAAATTCTAAAAGTAGGTCACAGTGACCTACTTTTTCTTAAATATGTTTTAAGGTCCCAAGATGCAGCAACTTACAAGATTTGATGATTTTAACCCTTTCAGTGCCTGAAATAATGGGATTTAATGTTTTAAAAAGGTTAAGTCATAAAGTTCAAAAAGTAGGTCACGGTGACCTACTTTTAGATTGACGTTGTTCATTTAAGTACTTACGTTCAACTATGTTTTGAATCTTGTGCATTGTACCATGTGTGAATCTTACGTTTATCCTCGTTTGACGTCATCAATACATATGGTAGGTAACTCTCCCGCAAGAGGGCGTGACTTTTTGGAATCGTGTATAGGAGTTGACTCCTCAATTTTTTTTTAAACCTGAAGTACGACTTGGTTTGTGTACGAGTTGACTCTAAATCATCCGAAATCTCAACTGCGCTTGGCAATCGTAGTAAAATAATACATTATTTGATGAATTGTCGCAACAGAGATGCAAGAACTCGGAAAGAAAAAATTGGTGATTTGATCAGATTTCAGTCAATAATTGATTTTAAGACTAAATTTTAAGGATAAATTCACGTACATTTAAATCAATTTAGTCTCATTCATATTCATTTCTTTGAGATATTGGTTTAACATGCTTGAATTAGTCCATTATCATCTCAACACAAAGTGAAGCAACTAACAAGTGAGTATATAAATCAGTAAATGGTCAAAGTTATATCAACAGGTATAGATATTATAGCTGTATATGAGCCTTGGGTAAATTCACCTTTCAACAGACATCAAACAGGCGTAAATAAAAAGAAATACATTTTATTATCAGAAAGAAGTTTTAGGAAGGAGCATGTTACATGTGAACAAATAATGAAATATGACTGTATCAAACACAATAACAGAAGTACAAATCTGTGACTTTGACACATTTTTAATTGAAAGACATGTAAAAAGTACTGTCAGAATTATGAAGTTCATATCTTGGATTCATTAATCATGTTAATTAATTATGTTAGCAGCTGTCATTATAATCATAATCATTCAGAGAAGTTAAAGAAATATATTGTAACATAGATAACCTGCGTAGACCTAGATATGCATCTGATAGATATAACAAATATTTCAATGTGTACAACCACTGCAAAGAAAAATGAATGGCAACTGATGGTGGACAGACAAATCATCAGTAGCAAGACAATATGCCTTATTGGTGGGTAAATAACAAAAAATGATAATTTTAAAAAAAATATTTTGAGAATACTACATGTATACTGCATGTTACATTCTTCGGCGCTAGAAAACATAATTTATGCCAATAATTATTATGTATGTTGCATCCCCTGTGGTAGAGTATTTGTTTGTACTATTTTTAGCGTGATCTGGGAACGAGTTACTTTGTCTGATGCGCATGCGCATTCCGTATTATGTAAACTAAGAAAATTTAGGCTTAAAAAACTGAGAGATATACAGAGTTGTAAAAGCGAAAGTAATACACGTGGTCAGTTGCAGAGGAAATAGAAAATCCCGGAAAAAAGTGAGTCATGGGCATTTTTTCAACACCATATCGTATCAAGCGGGGTAACTGCAATTGATTTAACCTATCTAAATTGCGTGGAAATTTAATTGATATGAAAAATCGCCATTTCCAAGATTCGATCCATTCATTTTTTAATCTAAATAAAATTGAAATAAATTCCATACACCCAAGAAAGCACGAATACTTGGTATTAAAATGTAATAGAGCAGAAGAATCGAATGATATTAACAACAATTGTAGAAATAGCCGATGCGAGCTTTAATTAATGTTTATGCTTAGCAATAACTAAATTTCAGACAGAAAAAAGCAGATTTTGCCGATATTCACTACAATATCATTATAGTTTAGAGACTCACCTTAAAACTCTCAGAACACTTTTTTTCAGTCTCTTCTTGCTTTTATTCCGAATCTTATGTCAATATTTCGTGCGGTTTGGCTTGAAGACGTTTTCTCTACGTTGCTGTTGATTGTTTTTTTTTTAAGAGAAGAGAGGGGATATTTTATAAGCATTTGTTAGAGTAGGAGTTGCAAATACCTCCACGACCTTAAGCTTGATCGTGACCTTTGGAACCAAAGTACAAGGTCATTTATCAAGGTCAAAGGTCAAGGTCATCAAAAAGAGAGAGAGAGAGAGAGAGGTAAACTTGAGAAAAACACTTGAAGCTGAATCTAGATGAAGGTAATGAATATTTCTTTATTACTTTTTGAGTAAGGTTCAAAGGTCTCATTTTCAGGTTTCTCTAGGCTTCACATTTGCAGTCTGAATAACATGTTACAAAATCATTTCAAATACTCTTTTTATGAAATATATTTATGGGATAGTAAGAAACTCAATTTATGCAGTTTTTCTCTCATAACCAGAAGTCGTCGTTTTTGTTTCCAATGGGACTGACATATTTCGAAACTACCAGTAAGATGCTATAAGGTAATACTTAGAAAGATTCCTTAAAGAAAAGTTTAAATTTGGCGATTTATTTGATTACTTCCTGTGACAACCGGAAGTGACGGCGGACGATCTTAAACTCAAAGGATTTGTCTATTCATCAAGGTCTACCATCCCTATTAGTTTGGTGTCTTAATCTCTTACCGTTAATGATATCTAGCAATGATAACTTCTGATTTTGAGGACAGGAAGTCACGCGACCGGAAGTGAATTTTACTGAGATATTAGACATTACTGTAGAGATTTGCAGTCCGAATAACATATCTAAAAATCATTACAAATTCTTTAACTATTAGAAATATTTTTGGGAAAGAAAAATACTCAAATTATGTAGTTTTTTCTCTTATAACCGGAAGTTGTCGTTTTATTTTCCGGTGGGACTAATATATTTCAAAAATACAAATAAGATGTTATAATGTGATGCAAAAAAAGTTTCATGAAAGAAAAGTTAAAAATTTTGATTTTTTGGATCACTTCCTGTGACGATCGGAAGTGACGGCTGACAATCTTATCCCATCTGATTTTGCCTACTTATCATGATAAACCATTTATATAAGTTTGGTGTCTTAATCTCTTACCGTTTACGAGATCTAGCTATTATAACTTCTCATTTTGAGGACAAGAAATCACGCGACCGGAAGTAATTTTTACAAAGATATTTGACATTACTGTAGTCATTTGCAGTCTGAATAACATATCAAAAAAATCATTTCAAATACATTACGTATAAAAAATATTTATGGGAGAGAAAAATACTGAAAATATGCAGTTTTTCTCTTATAACCGGAAGTTGTCGTTTTTGTTTCCGGAGGGACTGATATATTTCGAAACTACAAACAAGATGCTATAAAGTGATGCAAAAAAAGTTTCAGAAAAGAAAAGTTTAAATTTTCGATTTCTTTGATCACTTCCTGTGACGACCGGAAGTAACGGAGAACGGACTTAAACATATTGCACAAATCTACTAGTCATGATCTATTATTCCTGAAAGTTTTATGTCTTAATCTGTTACCGTTCCTGAGAAATCTTCCGGACATGATCTCTTTTGTAAAAACGGAAATCGGACATATTTGACGAACGGAAGTGAATTTTGAAACACTGAAAACTACATTTGGAAGATATTTTTACTCCTTATCATCCCTGAAAATTTCACGACAATCCATCCAGTCATCTCTGAGAAATCGTCTAAAAAAGAAAAGGGAAAATAAAATAATAATAATAATAATAATAACTAGTGCTAATTGTAACGGGAACCGTTACAGATGTTCCCCAAACGCTCCCCAACTCCCTTTTGGTGCCATATTCCTTGCAATATACTATATATGAAAGCATTCAGTCCAAAAGTATTAAAAATCACTCATTCAAGTGTATTTCTAATTTCATTCGTTCCAAATGCACGCACGTGCGTGCACGTGCATGATGATCATACCTTCTTGTAGGAGTCCCTCATATTTATCTATGTTCTGAATCCCATCCTGTTTGGTTGAAAAACAAGGGAGTTAAAGCCATTTCAAGTTTCAGCCAATCAGATTGAATCACGCGTGCATGTGCGTGATTTCATGATTTTTTTCTATATCGCCTTGTAGGATATCCTAATGAATGACTATGTTTTCAATTTCAAAGCATTTCGTCAAAAAACAAAGGAGATATAGTCATTTAAAGTTTCAGCCAATCAGTTCGCAGCACACGTGCATGCGCGTAATTTCTTGAATTT